>JAQOWM010000013.1:827500-1010000 GCA_029041755.1 Resseliella maxima | reverse complement strand
TCACCGTTTGTTTACTTTTCTTGTAAAATGTAATTAAGTTTCGCAACAAACATCAAGCAAGCGAAAAAGTAAAGAGTGCCTTCGCTCATATATACATAAGCTCAGTACGTCTGGACGACTATGAATTCAAACTAAAACTCACAACAAATATAATGTGTTAGATGCTGACGACCAATTTTTCGTTGCAATTTCGACTTTTTCAGTCAGACCAGTTTGCGTTACAATCAATTCATAGAGTAAATTACGTTTAGTGGCATTGCTATTCGAAATCTTTCCATTTTCCAAATGCGGAATACAAGATGAAAAGTACACGAAACAAATAAATAGAGAGAGAGAGAGAGAGAGAGAGAGAGAGAGAGAGAGAGAGAGAGAGAGAGAGAGGGAGCGAGAGAGAGCGAGAGAAAGAAAGAGTGAGTGAGAGCGAGAGAGAGAAAGAAAGAGTTGAATAGAGTTGAATTTCATTTCGAATGAAAATAAATTTTCTTTCGTGTATGCGCTTTTAAAGTAGACTTGCTGTGTGTGTGTACTTTTTTTGCTCTTCTTTTGTACATAATATTATATTTTTTGTTTCTTCATTTTGCATTTATTTGTTACAGTCATAAGTTTTGGTTTTGCCATTTAGCAACGACTCTATCATATAGTTTATTTTCTTATTCAGCGCGAATATTACATGCAGCAATTAAATTCAAGATAGGTGTATATATAAAATTGTATACTGTACTACTTTACTGTACAATGTACATTTTACATTGTTTGCTCACGTACACCGATGAAAATGTGGCTGGTGTATTTGTTGGTAATTTTGCATTGCCGTAACTGTAACGATTTTAAAATATTCCCGGCTAATGTGCATACGGTTAAAACATTTGCACAACTGAAGAAACAGAAGAACAGGTTCGTACGTGAACCGGTATTTTAAGGGGTTTATTAACCAGAAGCAAACCGAGCAGCAAATAGAAAAAAAAAAGCAATAACAACAACAACAACAACAACAACAGCAACACCGAGTTGAGAAGAAAAAATTAATCAAAAATTTTTCTGGCACACGTAACGCTGTAAATCCCGTGTTTGTTTGCTTTTTTCTTCAACCAGACACAAAAATCTTTGGATAAAAATGAGCGTCGGAAAATCCCATAATTGGCTCAAGGGTTTTCCGTTTCCTAGAAAAAAGAAAAAAAATTATTTTTTTTTTTTTTGTATCTCGTTACTTTGGTCATTTGCAGCAGCGCATTCAATACTTATGTGCTTCGTGCTTCATCGCTGTAAATACATAGTATGGCAAATTAGCTCAGTAGCCATTGCACACTTTTAAGTAAGATTTAAGCCATCATTTTGAGCAATAGGTGTGAGTTAATTTGGCAAAGGTTGTAGATTTCCATTTTTTTTTTTTTTTTTGCTCCTTCCATTGCTTGTGTTGTTCTACACCAAAAGTAATGAAAATATTTATGATTCATATTTGCGTTGGTTAATGTTTATTTTAATTCAATGCTGTTTGTGCTTTAATTAGCTGGATTAATTTGCACATTTGATCTTTCCAAACAGTTACTCATTCTGATTATCTACCAAAAGTGTCGTAAAAATTACTATAATAAGTCCAATCAATCTTTCTCTACGAATAATTTGAGTGCTTTATTTTTTCTTTCTTATGTCGCATTGTAAAGAATGTTCATTTCTTTGGGAAAGATAACATTGTGATGACTTTCAAAAGTGAATGAGGAAATGCTCTGTTTATTTTACATCAAAATCAACAAATATGGCTTATTTGTAATTATAATGCTTTTACATATTTGTAATTACAAATTGGATATTAAATCCATCTTTAAGTTTAGAAATGAGAGACAAAAAAAAAAAGAGTTCATTTAAAATACCATTTCATCTTCTTTGCTGTCAGCCACCAGAAAAAAAAAAAGAAAAAAAAAAATTGAAGAAAAACCAAACCTCCACCTGCACACATTTTTCCGTTAAACGAACGTCTCGATTTTGAATGCCATCATCGACTCAATTTTAAATGCAAACAAAAATTGAAAATATAGTAATATCCTTGGTTTAACCGAGTCATTGGATTCGTTGAACTTTTCATTCGTTGTAGAAAAACCGATGACATCCCAATGATAAATTACTTGAACGGGGAAAAGAAAAATATCGGGCAAAATGGAACAAATATATGGAAAAAAAATTAAAATAAGAAGAAAAAGATACACGAAGACAGATTCATTTAAAGAAAGTGAAAAAAAAAAAATAAATGAAAAAGAAGCAGCGAACATCGTTAATTCGAGAATCGAAGCGGTTGTCTGTATTTCACATTTATTTAAAACCGTGCGGCATCTTGCATTTTTGCGCATCACTGAAAACATTCCAATGGAATCCATTTATATGTACACACATTGAGTTGATATTCTTTCGACTGCAATCGAAATGAATCAGGGATAGATTCGGTGGATTCAATTTGTATTTGTAAATTTTTTTCTTTCTCGTCGTTTTTATTTTCTTTTTTTTTTTTTCGTTTTGCATTTTGTCGAATGCATTTCAAAGCGGCAAACGGGCTGGAAAAAACTAAAGTAATTATCATGATGGTGTTTACTGATCAATCAGTGGTTTAAAAACCAATTTGATAATTCATCGCATCATCTCTATTAGGTTCGTTTGTCAACGTAATTATAATGGCCGAATGCATCTTTAACCATCAAAGGAATGCGATGCATCTTCGAGCCGAGCCGAGGGTAGATTGTCTCCAGTTTCCTGTCAAAAAGCAATTAAATATTTTTTTTTTCTTTTTTTTTTCTTCAACCATTCATTTTGATTAATGACTTCTTTTAGTTTAATATTCCAAATGATTCGTAATTTTGAAACTAAAATGTGCCCATTGCATTGCATTGCATTCAATTGGTTTTACTTTTGTCGTCGCCGATACCACAAACTCTTTATCGCAAACAAAGAGGTATATACATTATGTGATTGGTCACAAATCATCTAGAAATTATGAATTGTGTAAAAAGCCTGCATGGCGCACAAATAAATTAAGTTTGACGAGAGAAAAAACGTTTGTTTTTTTATTTTTTGTTTCAACGTAAATAGTTGAGATAGTTTTCGAATAGAAATGAAATTTATGCTCATTTACTTTTTCGGTAAATTGGCTTGATTGGAGAACGATGGAATGATTGCAAAACAAACACAAATGTATGTGTGTGTGTGTGTGTTTTTCATTTCTGTTCATTGCATTTTCACTCCTTTGCCTCTGACTGATTTATTTAAAATCGAATTTTAAAATCCATAAATATAAACAGCAAATACATTTAAAAGTGCATAATGACTGAACAAACGTACACACAAACACACGCAAAAAAAAAAAGTAGAAACGATAAATAATCAAATGCCCGCATGTCATTAATTCAGCCTAATTAACGTAAAGCACAGGGAGAGGGAGAGAGAGAGAGAGAGAGAGAGATGAGAACACTCTCGCAATGTGCCCTGTCCCGTCCAAATGAAAAAAAAAAAATGTAATAATCTTTCTGTATTTGTTATTGTCCCAAGCTATTTATTGTTGCACTCAACAGCAAACAATCATGTATTTGGTTTTAACCTTTTTTTTTGTATTTTGCTCTCTCCAAATACACTCCTCATGCAATGCAATGAAATTATAATTTTCTTTGTATTCTGTTAATTAACATTATTTTTAGATTTATTTGAACGATTTCAAAAATAAATATGCCTATAATGTGTATATGCTTTTTTTTTCGTGTCATTTATCAAATACACATTAATTTGATCGATCGACTTTTTTGTGTGTGTCCATAATGAATTTAAGTCCCAGAAGAAAAAAAAAATACAATATTTGATGTTAAAAGAGTTAAAAAACTGTTTAATGGCAGATAATACACAAACACACACATATATGAGCAATTTGAAAATTTGTCAGAATATCCAAATAGAAGTTGCAACCAATGATCGTGTTTCTTTGCATAATGAATGACAAGAAAGAAGAAGAAGAAGAAGAAGAAGAAGAAGAAGGAGAAATGAAACAGGTGTTTCCATTATGATGTGTATAACAATGTAGCAAATGGGCAGGTGTGACTTAAAACCAGTTGCATGTTGTGCTTATTTTATGATAGTAACGTGTGTGTGATCTCCACCTTCTTTTTCATGGCAGCAGGTGCGGTAAACCTGTCTTAAAACCGAAAACAAAATGGAATCTTTAACAATTTGAAACATTTTAATTTTCAACCATTTCGTTCAAGAACCAAAAAAAAAAAAAAAAAAAAAAAAAATATGGCTGAACGTAATAATGTGATTCTCTTAAAAATGTGTATTTTTACAATTCTATTGCCTTTTTCAACAATTTTCATTTTTTTTCTTTCTCTTTCTTTTTTGCTCTCCCAAAAATAATGTGAGAATTAAGTGCAAATAGTTACAAACAAACAATCTGTCTGTTGTTTAATGTAATTCAATTAACGAGCAGATGTTTTAAGTAATGTTTTAAAATGCAATGTTTGATGTGATAAAAGAAACAGTGTTCAAATCTTCAAACTATACTGTCGTAGTTCGTTTCTAAATCTTATTTCACAATTTGGCCGTTGGAAAATGAGAAAAAAAAAACGAAACTAGACAAAACAAAAGATTCAAGTGTAAACAAGTTTAAACGAACTCCACCCAATCTATTTGAACTGCTAGAGGTTGTATGGATTCCGATAGAGGCAATAAAACTACAATATACATAGACAGATGAGAAGAATTCTTGGAATATTGTGAAAAAGAAATGTAACCGGTAAGATAAAGAATGAAACGGCTGTTAACAAAGAGAAGGCCAAATGAGAAGAATTCGTTTGAAAAAAACCAAAATTGATGAAAATATGAAGAAAAAACAACCGAAAGGAATAGAGAAAAATATGCACACACACACATACACATGCTACGCAAGCATTGTATTCCAATCAATGTGTTGTGTTTACCCCCATCTTTGGAAGAAAAATGGTTTTGTTTTTGCCTGGACGAACGGGTGGGCCAGGCATCAAAATGTGTATACACAAAGAAAAACGTAAACGATCTGTAGCAGAAAATATCAGAGCAGCAGGTACACCGTGTCTGGCCAAAAGCATCATTTATTGATATATTTCTTATATTATATAGATATGTGTTTTATTTTGGTTTTTAGAAAAGTGTTTTTGCTAGCAAACATGACCAACGCATCGAAACACACACATTTTTACTCAAAAACGCCCGCCTGCCCGACCATCCAATGGCTCATTATCTCATCGCTACATTTTCGAAACGAAAGAAAGAAAAAAAAAAACATCCATGCATATTATAAATATCCATATCGAATATGGCAAAAAGGTCGTAAACGTCCTATCACACTGACAAGATCGTAAAACAACAGAGGAAATGACATTGAAGGAATTGCAATAGCTCGTTTAATAGCAAAAACAAGAGAATGCGAATGATGAAGAGTGAGAATTCACAGTGAAAAGAGATTCCAAAGGCACATATATGGGCACATTAAACAAGGAAAAAAATGCGATACTTTACGGTGTCTTAGCCGTTAAAATCAGTGGAAAAAATGAGACACGACTACAACAACAATAAAGATCAACGGAGAAAATAAAGTGAAAAAAAAAAGAATGAAAAAAAAAAACATGAAACATCTTTGGCTACAAGCATCCTTACTCTCACACGCAAACACAAAAGAGATAAAAGTAATGAGGATGCACATGTTTTCGTGTTCACTTCATTTTTTTTTTTTTTTCTTTTCTCACTTAAGGTTTTATTCTTCGCCTCACCAGTTACCTACAGGATAAAAAAACACATACAGAGAGAAAGAGAGAGAGAGAAAGAGAGAGAGAGAGAGAAAGAGAGAGACAGAGAAAGAGAAAGAGAGAGAGAGAGAGAGAGAGAGAGAGAGAGAGAGGGAGAGGAGAGAGAGAGAGAGAGAGAGAGAGAGAGACATCATGTATGTCTATAGATATAGATACAGTTTTGAACACACGAATCTCCTAGAAGGATATCGTACATTTATGAGTTTGGTTGGGCTGCCTCTGTTGGCTGGATGTTATTTTTCGTGCCATCACATTGGGTAATGTGAGAGAGTGCTATTGCTTTGCCGTTTACAATTTTTCTTTTCGCTTCTTCTTCTTCATTTTTGGTGTGTATTCTCAAAGCAGTAAGAAAGCCGTTTATATCCAAAATCGAACAGCCAACATATGGTCTAAAATGAATTTGGTGTTCTTGACTGCTCGTTCGGCATTTTCCTTTTTTTTTTTTTTTACTTGTTGTTGAACTTTTTTTTTTTCTTTTCGTTTTTTTTTTCTTCTTTTATTCTTACACGGTCGTTTTACCTAAAAAAAAAAGAAAATTTTCATTCACGTTCATCCGACCACTGCACACACGTGCAGTTTTCTCAGACCGATGAGTGAAGCCAAAAGCAGCGCCAAACTCAATATGAAATTGAAAAGAACAGAAACAGAAACAGAGATGAAAAAAAGAAATAAATAACAACAAAAACGATGATGACGAACATTCAAGATGAACCTATTAAATACACATTTATGAATCATTAAAATTTTGGAAATAACCGAGGAGATAAGTTGAGAACATAACAAATAAATGGTATTTAATGTTCGCACTGCAAGAGTAATGGCTGCTTGTTGTGTTGCATCAAAAAGGCTGTAGCGCACTTTGAGAACAGTCAAAATTTACATAAAAATGAGTTAACCGATTCCCACCGAGAAAATTTTGCCAAATTGAACATTTGGAATTGTCGATTTTGATAAAAGATGAAAAAAAAAAAATGATATAATTGTTTGCAAGCGAAAAAATAAAAATGAATTCAAGTTATTTTGTCGAAATGAAATCAACGCAATTTAAGGCTCCACGAGAAACCAAAGATTATTCAAATATGAAAAATGAAATTATTCAAATATGAAAGCAGCAATAAGAGCAATTTCAACGTTCATTTGCATCACATTTAGCCACTTGACACACAACTATTTGAAATTAAAATGAAAAACAAACCGCCACATTGTTTATTTGAAAGCTTTAAAAAATTCCAACCGCTCTTATTAATTCATATGTGAAAGAAAAAAAAAAATGAACAAAACAATTCTCCAAAATTGGTTACGGTTTCAGCAGTTGAAAAATGTATATTCGTTGTGGATGCACCGCACAAAATGTAATTCAATAAAGCCCAACTTATCTGTGCACATATTTCCATCATTTTAAAATTGTTTTGATGTGAATGACATAATTGCATAAGTTCACATGCATTTCTTGGTGGATTTTCTTATATATCATATCATTCGGTATGGTTGTGAACGATTACCCCCTTATAAAAATTCATTTGAACAATTATCTCTCAACAACACGAAGAATTATGAGCGCGGCGAAAAATAAGAAATGGAAGATGGAAAGAGAGTGACTCTCGTGTGAGAGAGAGATGGGAGGAAGAGAGCGAGAGATGAGAGATATCGAGAGATCAGAGAGAGAGAGAGAGAGAGAGAGAGAGAGAGGAGATGGGAGGGAGAGAGGAAGATGGGAGAGAGAGAGATGGAAGTGGGAGAGAGCGGTAGATAGATTTGAAATGACATCAACAGATTTCACTATTTAGTTGTTGAGTTGATTGTCGCCAGTTCCTGGTTTTTGGTCGCGTTGTTCGCACTTGATAATTTTGTACACTCGTTGGCGATAATTTATTTCTTCTACGTATCAATACCATACTGGAAAAGAAACAGACAAAATGAGAAAAGCGCGACATACATTGAATATGTTTTACTGTCTTGGTTATCCGCACCAAAAACCCAAATAAGTGCAGATTGATTCGAATGCATGTTCATTACTGGTGTGTATATGTGTGTACATTTTGAAATTGCCTCGGGAAAGGGAGAAGATGAGAGAAAAAAAAAAACAAAAAACAAAAAAAAATGACTTGTAATACACCATATACATAGCTGCGATGACATAGCCGTTCGCGTATATGGTAATGTTGCATTTATATGTAATCTTTCACACGGTTAAATATAGACTAAAGAACATTATTTCAAATCAAATGCCGACGAACAATTTCGGGACAAATGTAATGCGAAGAGTGAATAGTGCGGTAAAAATATGGTTGATATAGACAGAAAAACAACAAATGATTAACAAAGAGAGATAGAGAATATGACTTCAATACTTTTAAAGATGTAAAAGTGTTTAAACATTTAGATCAACAAATGCCCGACGAGAAAGAGAGCTAAAAAAGACAACGAAAAAGAACAAGAAGAAGAAGAAGAAGAAGAAGAAGAAGAAGGGTAAAAACAAGAAGACAAATGAAAAAGAAGACACACAGTTAAACTGAGTGTGCACACAACATGCATTGCCATAATTGAGTGTGAGGAATTATTGCGGAACAAATTGAAACATATTTATTATGTTTCGTGTGTTTGAGCTCATCCGTGTGTCCCAGGCATCACTCATATGCATTTGCATGTAAACGACATATTCATTTCTATCCAGTTCGCTCAGTCAGTGATCATAATCAAATGTTTTGATATGAACACACGTAGTTTTTCGACGCATTCTTTCTCTTGTCGGCACACACGACTATTTTGTTATGCAGCCCGCCAACACCATATCGCTTTCTCTTTTACTCATTTTTTTTTTTTGTTTTGTTTTTGTTTTTGTTTTTGTTTTAACATTCTCTTATTTCAATGAATGCTGGTTGTCATTTAACATGAATTCAACACTGTATTGTGTGCCATTCGCATCAAATGCATACATTCCAAAAAATTGGAAAATCAAAAACCCAAAAAAAAAGAAACAAAAAAAATAAAATTCAAATAAAACCAACCGAGTCCAACATGCAACATAACATCGAGATGATGTGGAAAACAAACGAACATGAACGAAACGAAACGAAACAAAGCAAATGTAAATAATCCATAAATTTAATTTTCTTAAATGCTAATGAAGTGACACAATGATTACACCATGTGATTTAACACAGAAAACGAATAATACAAACGAATTATATTTGTGGATGGAAAATGTAATTTGAAAATTTTTGCCACACATAAATAAAGTAATTACATTCTTTCTTTCCCTTTGCATACAAAATGATAAATGTGATTGCTCTTGAAAATTGCCTATCATACGCATAACAACATAAGACAAGATGAAAGAAACAAGAGAAGAAAAAGACAAAAAAAAAAAACAAATGTGCACACGAAAGAGAAAAAGAAATAAAATACATCAGTCGTGGTACACAGAAAAATTGAAAGATTTACGTTCACTTAAAATGCATAAAACAAAAGGTCGCATTCATTTCACTCATCAGTCAATATGTATATCGCTTGAAATTGATCAAAAAAAAAAAAAAAAGAAAAAAAACGTGAACGCGGTAATTGTTTATAATGATTTTCGTTTGGTTTAATTAAGTGCATTAATTGCTTGAGTCTGTGTCTGTGTTTGTGTGTGATTCAATCGTGAGGGTTGAATCGATGACGAAGGTGACTTAAGACTAAACACCGATCAAATTATTTCTTTCAATACAAACAAAACACACACAATTTGTTTTTTTTTTTTTTGTTTTTTCTTCTTCTGTTCTCTTTTCAATATTTCAACACAATAGATGAATTCAATTGTTTCTCAATTATATTTGCTGTAACAAAGAATTTATTGTTCTTTGTCATAGCGATCATTATGCACAGAATATAAGTGTTCAACTGTCTTCGATTGAATTTCATCGACCTTTTGCCTCTGCTGGATCTACTCGTGTTTGATATGAATCGTTTTTTTTTTTTTTTTTTTTTCTCTTATTGCTCGTGAACTTGGCATCGCTTATCGAAAGCGTATATGGTTTCAGGGTGGTTGAGGCGATTGCTGATGGTGTCCATTTCATCTTTATTTCATATCATATCAAATATCCATCAACGTGTGCGCTTTCATTCTTTTTCCAAAAATTTTATTCGATTTATTGGATGCAGGTTACGTGAAAGGCATTACGCACAACAAATTCATACACCGATACAACACAATCAAAACAGTTCAAGCGAAAAAGTGAGAGAAGGAGAGAGAGAGAGCGGGAGAGAGAGAGAGAGGGGAGCGAGAGAGAGAGAGAGAGAGAGAGAGCGAGAGAGAGAGAGAGAAAGAGAGACAGTTAGTATGAAAGGGAATAAAAAGAGAAACAATGTGAAGACAATGAATGGAATTGGACAGGATGAGAAAGGAAAAAAAGGGACAGAGATAGACAGAACGAGTTGCAATACAATTTTGATAGGTATTGCTTGAAATGTTTTTGAACCTGCATATCGATTTGGTATCATCTTCAATAATAAAAGTAAAGTCTCGTATTCTCTTCGCATTTTCTTTTGCATATTTTTTTTTTCTTTCTTTTTTTTTTTGGTCTTAGTTTTTATAACCAAATCAAAAGTAAAAGGATGAAAGGAACGAATGAAGAGTAAAATAAAAAGAAGGAGTGAAAAGATAGAAAGACATTGAATCCATTCCATTATGATTGAGTGTTTTCTTTTCCCTTTCGGTGTTGGTATAACGATTCACTTTATACAATATCGCCAGCATTTTGTTCGATTTTTTTTTCTTTTTTTTTTTTTTCATCCATTTTCGTTTCGTTTTGGTCGTCATCATTTCCTCCGGTCACGGGCAAAAACACACATGCAAAATGCGTGTTGGTTCAACCAATCACCCACCCACCCATCCATTCATCTCTATCCAGCTTGTCGAAATTTTATTGTGGTCATTCAATATTATTTTGGATAGGTGAACTGGAATCAAATTTCATACTTTGCGTCTAACCCTCTATCGAATTGGCACTGTGTTGCCACTGCTGTTGCTGCTGCTGTTATTGTTGAATACATTTCACATTTGACCATATCGATAAATCTAAATCGATGAGTATATTGTATAATGTAATATGTGGTACTGCTTGTATATTTCATATATAAAAATATACATTTTTTTTTTTTTTTTTTTGGCAAAAATCCGTCTTCTTCTACTATTTTTCGGATTTGCTTTCGCAATTCAATCCGTTCGGAGTTTATCAACTGATTTTTATTTTTTTTTTTTTTTTTGTTCCTTTCCTTCGTTGTCGTCGTCTTTTCCCTTTCGGCTGGGACCAATGGTCTCCCGGTTACGGGTGAAACGGTGTTTTGGTCGATCGTAGATGCTTTTACGGTTAAATTTTGAATCAGTGTGTAATTTTTTGTTCTTTTTTTTTTCCATCCCCATTGTGGAAAGAGACAATCTGGTTGATAGAATGTTGAATATCAAATATTTTATGCGATACATATGTCTATCCATTATTTTCATATGCGCGCGCGAAGATACCACATCGTATTTGATAGGAATAACCTTATTTTTCATTTGATTTGGTGAATGGTTTGCTTTTATCGACATTTGAAATATGTTCACGGTGCTCACGTTTCATATTCAGTAATTTTCAATGCGAATATCAAATAAAAAGAAAACTAAAATCGATATTAAACGTCTGAAATTGCCATATGGAATGGCTATTTCTTAAGCATTGAAAGAATTGGTCTTTTACCTTTGATTGTTGATTCGGTTGTTGTTGCGATACGTTTTTGGTTTTCGTTTTTTGTTGTTTTTTTTCTTTTTTTTTTTTTTTCGTCATTCATGTGTGACGCAACGTGCACACCAAACATAAAATAAATCGAACATAAATCTTTTTAATCTATGCCCAATGAATATATGCACAACGACCTTTGTAAAAAAAATACATTTCATGCTAACACACACAAACAGATTCGGTTCAGTGAAAATTACATTTAATCAATCACAGATCTTTGTGAAACCAAACGACGCACCAGATGACATTCGTTTGTATTTTTGATCCCTTTGTATTGTTTCGCATAAATTCTTTTGCCAAATGAAAAGAGACGAAACACAAAATGTAATTGAATGATTTCATTTGAATATTTCAATTCTTTAAGTAGAATCAAAATCATTGTTTGTTACACAAAACAACACACACACACACACACACACACACACAATACATTTGATAAGAGTGAGATTTCAACATCGATTTCATTAAATTGTATCATTCACTTTGGTCTTGGTCTCACGTGTAGGTCTTAGACTGGTTTGTTTCGTTATTTTCATTTCTTTTTTAATCAATACTTGTCAAACAAGTTCGGACAATATCCAGAAGTTTGCTTATTTTCGATATAAAGATCGATACAATTATTGTATGTCAACGAGCGAATTTCTTTCTTTTTTTTTCCATTTGCCAAGAAATGAAAGGGAAAATAAAAGAGTGAGAATCTTTTGTGCGAATCTTAAAATGTAGCTACAAATATTTACATAAGAAATAAATGGATGCAAAAAAAAAAACTCCGGCGAAGAGATGGCATACACATACACACACACACACACACACACACACACCTCAAAAATCCGGTAAAAATAATAATGTTAAAATGGTTATGCATCTAGAGAAAAGGAGAGAAAATTTTGCAATGTATTGTTTGGTCCGAAGCATTTTGAATTTTTATAGTTCAATAAACGAAAAATTGTACGAAATGAAAACATGCATCAAAACTTATGAAGATAAGGAAAACAAAACAAAACAAAGAGAAGAAAAAAAAAACAACAACGCGCCGGATTTCAAGTAGAGCATATATTTATATGTAAGCAACGAGTGCAAAAGAAGAAAAATAAAATCAAAATTTTTGAATACAAAACATAAGTAGCAAGTGCAGAGACTCGCCGAAAACCTAACAGCAACAAAAAAAAAAAAAAGAACAATCGAAGAATAAGAGAAAAAAAAAACTCTCTGTGGCGAAGAGAATGTGAGCATTATGAATTGAGAAATGGGGAAAAAAGGATGGACACAAAGATAAAGAAGAGAAAAAACACACACAAATACACACAGCGCATTGAACATATGTAAGTTGACGACAATATTATTAAAAGATTCTTCAAACAATTTTCTGCGGTACCTTTCCTTCTAGCTGCTGGCTGTTGCATCCGTTTGCCCACTACCAATGCTTAAATAACGAATACATCTCTTTCCGTTTTACTCTTTATTTATTCTATATTTTTCAACAATATGAAGAGAAATGGAAGAAACGACAACAAAAAAAAAAAAAAAAAAAGAATTGAACGAAAATATATACGTTATATAAACACAAATAATTTCCAAATAAATGCATATATTCGACAGATGTTGCCGTGTCGAGTTTGTTGTTTTGCAATGAATAAAGCCGAAAAGTGGATCGAACAGTAGGAAAGAGTGAAGAGTTGTGCATTTTCGGGGGTATACAACGAATGTCCATTTTGGTGAACCATGTTTTGGTCTCATTTTATTCATCGAAATATGGTTTGTGCCATTAGTTTTGCTTTGCATGAAATACATGCGTTCCTAAAAGTTATGTTTATTATTTAGTAGCAATATGAAATCTTCAATCCACACTCGTAGCTCTTTCGTTCTTTCGATTTTTCTCTCTCTCTCTCTCTCTCTCTCTCACAAGCACTCTTTTTGCGGAATCTTTCTTTTTCTCATTCTCCGGACTACTCTGGTACCGCAAATGAAATATTTAGAATGAAAAATACACTCATCCCTTTTTGGAAATTCATTTCCTTTTCCTTTCAGACACGAGCACCGAATTTCAATATTACCAAACGTTTACATCATATTTTCCAAAGTTAAAAAAGAAGAAGAAGCAGCAGCAGCAGCAGCAGCAGCAAGAAGAAGAAGAAGAAAAAAGTGGTTATTCTTTTTCCCTCACTTCTATCTTGATTTTGTGACATGTCCGAGTGAGTGTCGTTGCGCCTGGCCTTATTTAGCGATTAGACACATATTCTTTCAAACGACATTCAATATATGTGTCGTGTACCTTTTCATCTGCATTTTATATTGTATCGAAATCCAATGTGATTTTTATCCTTTTCAATTTCGACCATCTATTATTGTCCATTGAATTCAGTGTCGCATCAAAACTGTTCGCTCTTATTTTGATTCATTTTTTTTCAGCACTTTTCCTCTGTACCACCCTTTATTCATTTTCAACTGAACCAAAAAAAAAAAAAAAAAGAAGAAATAAAGATTGCAGAATAGACGAGCGAAAAAAAAAATCACACATAACCAAATCGAATTCGAAAATGACAATGTTATTATTTAAAGGAATACCAAACATACGATTGAAATAAGTAACAACAAAACGAGAGATAGAAAATGGGCACGAGAACGGGCATGAGAGTGAGAATGAGAATGAAATATATCTACCCTTTCGTCGTAGTTCCCAATATTGGAGACCGATCTGCGTTTGGGTAACACACGTTCGAATATTTATTTGTTCGTGTGGTATTTTCTATTGAACACATTTATTCATCACAACAGCTCGTCATGTCAATGTCCATTTGCAAACCTTTCCGCTACTATAATAAACATCACAATGATACACACACACACACACACAGACACACAGACACACTTGCAAAACGAAATACACCATATAATCGAATATCAATCGCTTGCATTATTCACAAACACACAACCACAATCCAAACAGATCTACTCAACATAGTTCAAGCAAATTCATGTCCTTCTTTTCAATAAACTTTTGAGATACTATCACATTTTCTTTTCATTAAACAATTTCTTTTGCATGTTGAAATTTCAAAAGTCACCTTCACCATATATACGTACTTCTTCACAAACCGATTTAATCGACAACAACAAGAACAACAACGAAGAAGACATTAACAGATTAAAATCGTCCGAGCAACTAATTTTATTAACTAGAAATGGAATACGCTTCGAATTTTTATTATACATAGAAAAATAAGCGTTCTTTTCCATTTGCAACAATTTAATGAATATTCAACTAAGTTTTAATTAGAAATAATAACATTTTTTTTTGTTTTGTTTCGTTTTGCACATGTCTTTTCTATATAAAAGATTCAAATCGTTTTTTTTTTTCTATCGAATTTTGTTGATTTTTCGAAAATCAACAAAAATCCAAGCAAATTCTCTAAATTAATAGAATTCAAGCAAATTTTGTATAAAATCAAAAGCAAAAGCATGTGTTTGATGAAGAAAAAAAAGAAAATAACGATTGAATCCAAAGAAGAAAATGAAATTTCAAAGGATATTTCAAAACACAAATAATATAGTTGAATTTCCGATTAGATTTCTTCCGTGACATACGATAAGTAAAAATGAAATGTCAGTTTTCAGTCGTTTCAAATCAAATTTATAGATTTTAGGAAATATCCGTTTGTGAATTGTATTAAATATGCTTGCTTATTTCAAATGAAAAATATAAATCAAAATCCATACGAAATGGAAATAAGACATTTGCTAAGCATTTATTATGAATATTTGATTTGATTTGATTACGGTGCTTTTTTTTGCTAACGTCGCTGTCGCTGTCGTCGTCGTCGTCGTTGTCGTCGTCATCGTCATGTAGTTTATGTTTCTTCAGTTGAATTTTTTTTTTTGGCTAGTCTTTATCTGCTTTGCGTTCAAAATCTGGTAATAAAAGTGGAATTTTGTAAATCAAAAGTGTGCTGACTGCATTGATTTTGCCACTAAGATGACAATTGAAGTCTAATCCGACCTTAAAGCGAGTGCTTAGATTATTAGTAACTTGTGTTGTTGGAAATAACATCAAATAAAATTACACTAGTTCATTCGGCACGAAGCACAAAAACGAAGAGAATAAGAAAAAAAAAAAAATTGAATCGAAAGTAACTTGTGTTAAAGAAACGATTCAGTATCGTGCAATATTCCTGGAAAATTGTTTATAAAAAATAAAACGAAAGTTAAGCATTTCTCATAAATATATTCAGATGACGTGATTTTTTTTTTTTTTTTATCTTTTTGGTTGCTTTTCTGCTTTCGCATTACTCTAAATCGTACGCATTTATTTTCGTTTTCGGAAATGTTTATTTAACTTTATTGCGAAATAGCGCAAAAAAAAAATGCGATTCCGTTCTGATATCAATTTGTCGTACAAATCAAAAAATAAAGGCAAACGAATGGATGGCAATGGAATGGGATTGTTAGTGTAAGCGAAAGAGTTTGATGATCGAAGAAAGAAGCATGCAAAAGATCAAAAGACAACGATAAAAATTGATACAATTTCTCATTTTTGTGATAGCGAAACAAACACATAATAAAGAAAAATAGCAAGTTTGCGCTGGTGCGTTTGTATGATCTGTACAATTTTCCATATTCGATAAAAAGAAATTATATACAACGATGACGACGACAACGACGACGACAACGACGACGATGGCAATGGCAACAATAATAAAAAAAAAAAAAGAATCCAAATTGGCGCACCGGAGTGTGATTTGTTGCATTTGATCTCATTCATTTCGTTATGCTGTTTCGTTTTGAATATTATTTCCAATGCTTGTAGCAAGATATTTCGCGAGTGTCGCGCGCACAAATCGTGACTATCTTCGAATTATCCCATTTTGTGTCATTTTTTTCTCTCTTTTTGTTCTTCCATTCCCCTTCTCCTGTTTTTTTTTTTTTTTTTGTATTTCTTTGAATTTGCCATTCATTGTTGTTGGAACTGTGTTGATTCGTGTATATTTTCATTCTTTTTCCTCACAACTCTTGTCTTGTCTTGTCTCTGTGTGCACTTTTCTGCATAAACGAATACAATCATTTTATGTTTATTGTTTTGTTGTTTGCATTGATTTTAATATACACATATTTGTGTGCTTGGTTATTTGCTCATAGAAATGAGTGATTCGTTGAATGTCAACGACAGCCAAGTAAAATGCGAACGTGCACATAAAAACGAAACGAATTTATCGTGTTCGTTCGCTGGATTTTTTTTTTTTATTTTGTTCTGCTCAAATTCATTCACTTTACAAAGAAATGGAGTCAGTGACAAAACGGCAGGAAGATATAAAATGAAAATTCATTTTGAAAAATTACCCGATGAGATTGAGAGTGA
Organism: Resseliella maxima; assembly: GCA_029041755.1. Lineage (NCBI taxonomy): Eukaryota > Metazoa > Arthropoda > Insecta > Diptera > Cecidomyiidae > Resseliella > Resseliella maxima. The sequence goes on along the minus strand of JAQOWM010000013.1, from coordinate 993,075 downwards.
AAGGGAATGTGCGAACGGGTATGTGAGTGAAATGAGAGTGAGAGAACGGGAGCAATAGCATCAATCGCAACTCAAATCAATCATTCGACATTAGATATGACATACAGTGGCTATATGATTAAGGTCTTTTATGCACAAACATAAGCAGTAAAGTAAGCGCACTTCATACAACACAAATATTATTTCTGTACGCTTATTTCTTCTTTTTGTTATTTTTTTTTTCTTCTTTCGTTTCATTCTTTTTTCTCATTGCTAGCAGGTCCTTCGCCAGTCAAATTCACAGTGATTTGCTACTAAACATTGTTCTTTCAATCAACGGTACATCCGCAACGCCAAGTAGCCGAGAGAAAGGGAAAGAGAGATAGCGAGAGAGAAAGAAAGAGAGAGAGAGAGAGAGAGAGAGAGAGAGAGAGAGAGAGAGAGAGAGAGAGAGAGAGAGAGAGAGAGAGAGAGAGAGAGTGAGTGAAAGATAGAGAGAAAGAAAGAAAGAAAGTGTGTGTGCTGTTACGAGAAATTACTTTGACATGTCGTTAAACAATATAAACGCTGGCAAAATGTTTACCCAACGATAAACAATAAACCAGAAAACGGTTGAAGAACGTCAAATGGACGAATTGCTATACAACTAACAAATGACAACGTAAACAAAGTAAAAAGTGATTGATTTTACAGGACTTTTTGGCAAATATTTTTCTCGTTCGACATTTGACTTAGACCAAGAATATTGTAAACAGTGTGTGCATAGTGTGAACGGGTAAAATACACACAATCCAGTGAATGAAAATCATCAACATCACTTTCTAATTCATTTAATAGCTTTTCGTTTACCAATCTCTTGCTCTCTCTCTTTCTCTCTCTTTCTCTCTCCTTCTCTCTTTCTTTCTCTCTCTCACTTTCTCTCGTTTTTGCTCTTTTTGGCAATTTTTTCGATTTTTCTCCCTTGCATTTCAACACGTTTCAATGTTAAGCGTCCATGTTACATTTCGTTTCATTTCATGTAAACGCATTAAGTATTCGAACGAGAAAATTATCAACGTAAAAATATTGATTCATGTTCGAATTGTGAATCTACTAGTGGTGTGCGAAAATTAATTGATTAAATGGCATAAATGCATATACACCCATAAAACGATGATGGAAAAAACGTGGTAGGATTAAATAGGGAAAAGAGGCACAAAAAAAAATGCGTTTACACACAAACATAAACATAAACACAAACTTAAAGCCATATCCATAGCCATAGCCACTCTTTTTCTCTCCTGCACGAATAGTTGAGTCATATAGTAAGCGATTTACGTATTATGTGGTGCGCACAATATAATATTTTCTGCAAACAAAATATCACATTTATGTAAGTGATTCCCGTTATTATATAAAGTACATATATTCCGTTGGTGGATTCATTTTCTTATAAATTGGCATCAATTTGGATCGTTAAATCTGATTGATTTGAAAAATTTCAATTTTGTTAATTAAGTTATGAAGAAAAGAGAAGTGTGGGTTGCATGTCATCAAGATCGAGTCATCTAATGTTTTATTATTTCAATTCGGTTATTCACGATTTTCACCCGAAAAGCAGCACCGTTATATTTTGCATCAATATGGCAAATATGAAATGATATGATTGAGCTGCTGCTGATGATGAACAAAAGTCAAACAACCAAATTCAATTTTGGCGATTTTGTCGAGCTGAGCAATCAAAAAGAAAAGAAAAAAAATTTTTTTTTTTTTTCTATCTCTCTCTCTCTCCCTCTCTCTTCTCTTCTCTTCTCTCTCTCTCTCTCTCGTCAACAAATAGACATTTACGTTGATTGCAATCTTTTATTTGAACGCGAATGCGTAAGTGTGCCGTGCTCATTTCTCGCTGAATAGTAATTCCATGGAATGGCGTACGCTGTGTGTATGTACAACAATAGCATACAATAGTGAAAATAAAACTAGCCAAAAACTATTCTATTTCATCTCATTGGATATGTACAAGCATTCATCTACTTTATTATTATTCCGACGCCAATTGCAGTGTGTGCAAAAATTAAATGGCGCAAAACGTGGAAAATGATTTTTTTTTTTGTCTCTATTTATGCGCGGGCGGACAAATGTAAAAGAAGAAAAAGTAAAAACAAGTGTGAGAGTGAATGAGAGTAGATAGAAGAGCAAGAGGGAAAATAGAGAGAAGGATGAGATTGTGTGTTGTCAAGCTTATGAATATGATATGCATGAAAAATGGAATAGAAAAAGCTTTTATCGTTTTACGGATGCGATCGGAATACAGCATTACACTTAGAAATATATTACACTCGTAGCTACTTATATTTGGTTGAGCTCTGTGTTGCTGTCTTTTTGGCGAAATTCGTTTCGATCATCTCATTATGCACAGAAACGTTTATCGAATCTTTGCAGAAGAGATGAACGCATTTTGTGTGTCGAACTAAAGCGACTCAACGCAACTCAAAATGATGGTAAATCGACAAATGTGAGAAAATAAAATGGCAAGGCGAGTGAATGAGATAGGGATAGATGAAGATAGAGGGAGAGAGAGAGAGAGAGAGAGAGAGAGAGAAAGAGAGAGGGAGAAAGAGAAAGAGAGAGAAAGTGAGAAGAAGGAGAGTGAGAATGAATTGAGAAAATGAGAACGATACCCGCACATTGTACACACACATATGGCATGAAAATGGAGAAAAAAGATAAACAAAAATTATATTGTAAGAGCTTATTTTCGCACTGAATTGCTCGCGTCAATATTCGTCTTTCGAGGTATGACATTAGATGATCTCAATATTTACCCGTTTAAACAAAATGACATTGATTCGTTTCGTCGCCAAGAAATGTTCGGTCGGTTCTGTTTTTTTTTTTTTTATATTCCATTTTGAATGGCATATATGTGAAGTTGAGATAGTTGCTGCTCCTTTTTTATTTGTTGAGAAAAAAGAAATCTTTTTTTTTTTTCTTGCTTTGGACGAAATATCAATAGCCGAACGAAAAAGAAAACAAAATTGTCGCTAAAAGAAAAAAAAATTCAATTTTTGCTCATGACAAGTGGTGAATATGAGCTGCTACTTGCAGATGCACACACGAAATCGAGTGTACTTTAAGGTAATAACGTTTGCTTAGGGTCCACCAAAGACAAACATGCACACATTTATTTTTATCTCTTCTCAACCATTGATAATTTTGAATTTAAAAAAGAATTTCAACACAACAGCGAATAAACGAATGAACGCAGAAAAGAAGAAGAAAAAGAAGAAAAAAAAAAGACTTGTCTGAAAATTGCCGATCATCAACCTAATCATCATTTACGCGTCGGTTTCATCATATTATACATAATTTTGTGTACACATTTATACGTTTATTATATGCACATACCACACATCACATCACACCATACCATATTGCACAGTGTTCACGAAACCGCATCTCAAATTTATTAAGTATATGAAAAAAAAAAAAAAAAAAAGAATTTTTGTCCTTTTGCCATTTTAAATTGTTATCACTGTTCGCACGAAATCTCATTTTCTGTGGGCCAAAGAGAGACGTGGCGGTAGCGGTAGCATGAGCGGTGATATGATGGCATGTAACAAAGATGATGACAGAGATTCTCCCTTTTCTCGCGAAAAAAAAAAAAATAAAAAACTTTATTCGTCAGAGTGCGTGTATGCGGTCGTTAATGCAGCATTATTATTAGTGCAAAATTAGACTTGAGCTCATTCAAACAAACCATAATCATGCTTAATCAAAAATCCCGACGAATCCACTAATACATGGGTTGTATTTACTTAAGAAAAGAAACATTTCCCACTCTATCGTTTGTCATTCTTCTCTTGCACTTAATTGTGTGGAATTGTTTTCGAATGCTTTTTGAACTGTGCACAGATACAAACAGACACAGGCACACAGTTGCGCGTGCAATTTTCAATTCAATTGCTTTGCTACAATTTACGGTGTATAAAATACAGGAAAACAAATGAAATGATATTCATATGATGTTGAATATGATGCGATGATAGTAAAATTACACCGTTATTTGCATGGAATTTTTGTGAAATGGGTGTACTTGCGCGTTCGCGGCATGACATTAACCACTTTACTCATTCGATGTCTATATCGTGTATGCACAAATAACAAAGGCACAACATCAAAGGTAATTGACTCAATTGAATATACATTGATTATACAGCAGCTCGTCGTATGCATTGCACGAATACATAGAGCGAAAGCAAAAGAGAGAGAGAGAGAGAGAGAGCGAGAGAGAGAGAGAGAGAAAGAGAGAAAAAGACATTTTGAAAACTTTTTCCCATGATAATTCAGGTACATTGATTTGTTGGGTGATATTTTTTGGTGAAATCAAAACCATTTCAACTCAATTCTTTCTATTTTATTCAATTGAAAATTAAGCACATTAACGATGACTTATTGTTGTCGAACGATGTCACGCATATTCAGTTCAATGGATTTGATTTGAATTTAATATGTCAACAGGCTACGTCAGTCTTATTATAGGGTCCACGTATTGGGATTTTCATTTTAATTTAAATTTGTTAGTTAGTTTTGGTTGAATATTGGCTTTTAAAAGAAATAAAAAATAGCTTTTCACATTGAATCAACCGTGCAAAATATGAAAAGATAAAATCATCAATGCGCCGCTGCGATGATAATTTGAGTTATCGTTTCCGAAATGTATTCATTAATTTTCATTGTAGTCCTTACAATAACTTGTTTGTAATATAAATTTTGATATCATTTGTGTTAATGCGCTTTAAGATTGAACAGATAAGGTGGCTCATTATACATAAATTTACGATTGTATTCAAATATTCAACCACTATGACTTGGTAATAATATTGTGTTTGGTTTTCCTTATTTTTTTCGGTATTAAGTTACATTTCATTTTGATTGTGCACTGAATTAACGGTTTCCCGTTTAAATCATTTTTTTTGCATTAGGTCGAATGATGTTGCGAGACATGCTTTGATCATATTACCATAAGCACCTGTGCGTTCAGACAAATTTAATTGAAAACTAACCATTTTCAGCATAATGACAATAAAAAGCATTTTATTTGAATATAATAAATAATAATCAGCAGTAACAGTACAGAGAAAACAAACAAATATGTTTGTAATTTATTTTTCAAGTTCAGACACTCGCTTCATCTTCACCTTGCGCCATTTTAACTGTCTGAGAGGTTTTTTTTTTACAATTTAACGAAGAAAAATCTTGATACAACCAAGTGATTGCACTGAATTAAAATTTTAAGTAGCTTGATGAAATTGAAATGAATTCTTTTTTTTTTATTCTCTCTCTTTCAGCGTGCAATGTGCTTTGTGATTAAGTCAACCTGCAACCGACTGACTGATCTTGCTATTGTTTTAATTAAATTTTCAGGATAAGAATATTTCATGAGCGAGAGGGAGAGAGAGAGAGTGAGAGGGATGAGAGAAAGAAAAAGTGAGAGAAAAAAGGAGAAGGAACGATTGAGAGAGAAATAAAAACAAGAAAAAGATAGAGAGAGGGAGAGAGAGAGAGGGAGAGAGGGAGAGAGAGATAGAGTCAATTTTAAATTCCAAATCCAGAGGAAATATGTTGAAAAGTTATATATTATATTTATTTACAACGAACCGAAAAACTGCCTGATTTTATGAAAAACGAAAATAAAATGTTATCGTGTGATGTTGCCGCGACGCGTGTTCTCGCGATTTTCTTTCTTTCTCTTTTCGTCTCAGGCTCAATTTCACTTTCTCTCTCTCTTTCTCTCTGGCTTTATCTCCGTCTTCGATTTCGCTATCTCTCTTGTCTTATTATTTGCCATTCCGAAAAATGCAAAATATATCTATATAATTTCGTTATCTTCGTTCCTCCGTGCTCTCTTTCTCTTTCTTTCTTTCTCTCTCTCTCTCTGTCTCTCGCTCACTCTTTCACTCACAAATTCCGAATTTTCAGTTTTGTAAAACATTTGAAGGATGGAACATCTGCACGGCATTAATTAATTCATTCATTCAAGTTATGAATGCATCCAAATTGGGAAAAGAACGAATTTAATTTTGATTTTATCTCATACCGAAAAAGATAACTCTTTCATCAATTTTTATTTGATATTTGTGTGTGTGTGTGTCTGTTGATCTATATTGTTGGTTTGCCTGTGTGTCATGCCATAAGCACGAAATTTTCGAAACGACAATCTGAAATGCATGTTAAAAATGAGCAGCAGACTTTGACTCTCGACAGGGCATCAGATCAATTTAGCTTCTTGTTGATGATTGTGTTTTGTGGGCGTTCGACAGCACTTTTTTTTTTTATTCGTTGTTTTATACATAAATTTTACTTATCAATAGATTTTAGTGCGATTATTCGATGAAACTGGAAATTAGGCATAAACATTTCTTTGGACAAATGTGATCGTTTCCAACTCGTTTTTTTTTTCACAATATTTGGCGCAAAAACGTGCACGGTTTTTTATCGCCAAAGATGTCAGTAATTTATGCCGTATCAATTCTGTACTATGTTTATTCTGAAAATTCAAATGTGATTCGATATAACGTTATATCGAATCGAGAGAGAGAGAGAGAGAGAGAGAGAGAGAGAGAGAGAGAGAGAGAGAGAGAGAGAGAGAGAGAAAGAGGGAGAAAGAGGGAGAAAGAGAGAGAAAGAGAGAGAAAGAGAGAGAAAGAGAAAGAGAGAGAGAGCGAGAAAGAGAGAGAAAGAGTGAGAGAGAAAAAATTCGTACACTTTTTGTCTCTAATAAATGCACATTTTTTTTTTCTCTTATGGCAAAAATATATCAGTTCAAAGGGGGCCACAATTTAAATATCTGAATGAAAAATCGAAGTGAAGATTGTCATTATTGATGGCTTAACGATACTAAATAAATATTTAATCAATCAAAATTGTTGAATAAACCAAACAAAAAACCACATACACATACACATTTACTTACTCGCAAAGTAAGTGATGGAAGTTGAGCGCAATAATAAAAAAAAAATGGTTCACTGTAAAAAAAAAAAGTCTTTACACTGACACGAAACTAAACTAACAACACAAAAACAGCATCGAACGTAGCAACGCGATTATAAAAATTACACAAAAAATTATCGAAATGTAATGTAAGGGAACAAACGACAAAGGAATAGGCAATAGAGAAAGAAAAAATTAAAAGCGTTTTGAACGTTTTTTAATGAAATATTAATTGAGACTGAATGCGAGAGCCCAACAACAACGCCAACAAAAAAAAAAAAAAAAAAAAAAAAAATGCTCACTCTATTTTGTTTCCTTATTTATTTTATTCGCATCGATTGCACCCTCGGTAACGTTTGTTACATATTTCGTTAAAATGTTTTTCTTACAAAGTATGTATGTTGCGCCTGAATTTTCGTCCGAAATCATCTAGTAAATAATCATTCATTTTTTTTTCCTGACTGCCCATATTATTTTAGATTAATATTTTTCTTTTCACTTGTCGGCTGCCTTTTTTTTTAAAAGCCAGGCTCACTCTCTATCGTCCCTTCATCAAAGTCTTCCGTCACTTTGTAATGGAAATCTTTTTAACGTGTTCTCTATTTTTTTTTTTTTTTTTTTTGCTTCTCATTGAATTCAGATTTGTTGAAACGATGAATTTTCAAAATAAAAAAAAAACTAAATTGAAAAAATCAACAAATTGCACTCAATAAGTGTGAATGTGTGTTACCACTGCCAACACTAATCAATCGAATGCGATGTCGAAATGGAATATTAAGTAAATACACCAAACGAAATAATTTTTTTTTCTTTTTTTTTTTCATTTGTAAAAAAAAAGTTCCGTTGTGAACATTACGAAAGCGTTTCTTTCCTGCTTTTCATTCGGTGACGTAAACCATTTTACGAAATCAAATCAAAAAAATATTATCACACGATATTTAGTTCAATTAAATGGTAATGTATAATAACCGTTCACATGGCATGAAAAAGTATTTTTTTTTTTTGTTTTTGAAAATATGAACGATGAATGAAGACCTAAATATGACTACAAGAGAGAGAGAGAAATTGATGTTCAGGAGCGCAAAAGAAAAATTGAAAACGAGAAAAAAAAAATGATATCACAACAACATTGCCGAAGCAGTTTTGGTGCATCATAACATATTTGAAACAGAAGCACGTTTATTGAAGCGAAGGATGCTGTTGATTGAAAAATAATCGTACCCAAGTGGCAGCGGTTTTGAAGCGAATTAAAGCGAACTTCCGAAGCCGTTACTCTTGAATAAGGCGCAAAATAAAAAAGTAGAAGAAAAACAACAACAAAAAAAAACATACAGATTTTGTAGGGTAAATTTTTGAGCCATTCACAAATAATAACAGCTCCTTGATTTCATTACATTTGTTGTTGTTATTTCTTTTCTTTCCGTCAACAACAACAACAATTTTCCCATCTCAAATCAATGCTCGTTGATTTTACACTTGATTCAAAATACAAGATATGATACACGACTAAGTAATTGTATTTTTAACACCTTGGTTTTTATATTTACACATCTATGGCTGAAAGCATGATGATTTGTGTTTGTGAGAGCATTTGTGACGGTGGTGAATTTTTTTTTTCTACGTGCAACCAGATTTAAATCGTATTTGAATAGCGTCATTTAATAAAAGACGATAAAGAAAAAGAAGAAGAACACGGCGCACAAAATTGCGTATGCATGAATGAGAAATTGAGAAACGACGATACGAAGAAAAACAACTTATTTATTCAAAAAAAAAAAAAAATAATATATATATTTGATGAAAACATTTCCGTTGTTCGATGAGTCGACGAGATGCTGATGTGTATTTTTGTGATTTTCTCTTCTGTTTATTTGTTTTTTTGTTTGTGTGTGTAATTTCCATTTACTGTTCAATTGAATCGTAGAAGTTATCGAAATAGAGTAGGTGTAGAGAGAGATTGAGAGGGAGAGAGAGAGAGAGAGAAGGCATCATCAAAAATCAAATTATCCATTCAAAGTGAGAATAAAGCGAGAAGCGACGATGATGAGCGACTGCAAGGAAGTGTACAATAAAAACAGGATAGGAACAAATATATCGATAAACGATGGATACCTTCAAATTTTTTTCCCACTTATTCGTCTACACAATGTTTTTTTTTATTACTTCAAATTGTTAGGAGATTGAATTAGAGCATTTAAATCAAGAGGAAAAGAAGTGAAATAGAGAGAAATAGAGAGTGGAATGAAAAAGACGAAAAATATGGATTAGTGTTTGAGTGGGCAACAATATTGGCTTCCACTCAATATTTTATTGGCAATTATTTTGCTATTCGATAGCAATACGCGAACGAACCGTTGTCTGGGTAAATATTTTAATTTCAAAATGTTCACATTTTCCCATTTCGAATTTAATAATATGCGAAAATGCGATTCGGCTATTCTTTTCGATTTATACGAGGGGATTTTCCAATGAAAAGTTTAAAATTTCTTCCTTTCCTCAGAAAATTTATTTAATCAAATTGAATATTGAGCAAATGCAATAATTGAGAATAAAGGTCGAAATTCGAACATTGAACATAAACGTATCTAATTCATTTATTCATTCATTCATTCATTCATTCATTCATATCGTAAAAGAAAATCAGAATTAAGATGCAAATTTGCAATGCATTTTTCACAGTTTTATTTATTACTCACAAGTTACTGGAGCCATGAGATCATAATTACAATTTTATGCCATATTTACATTGTAGCAAGAAATTCTGTTCTCTTTTTTTTTTCATTTTTAATTTACATACACGCGCAATTAGTTTCATACCTCGATGCGACGAGAGAATGCGGTCACATTTTACAAAACACGTTTGCAATTAAAATTCACCCGAAAAATTGTAATTTTATTTTACTAAAAAACAAATTTGAGAGAGAGAGAGAAAGAAAGAGATATAAAAAGTGAGAGAGAGAGAGAGAGATACGTCCGAGATTGGAAGGCCAGCGAATAGAAAACACAATGAACATGATATATTTTCCACCACATTCGAACAATATAATTTCGAGAATAACTTGTCGACAACATAATTTTGGCACTTTTCTACTATATATTTTATGCCATTTTCATTCTTTATGCACTGTATTTTCATAGGTATAACAACAATAACTGTGACAACTAAATGCTTAACGAATATAAAATAATCATGTGAATGAGATTTTCATTCAGCGTCGACAGGGCAAGCATAAAAAAACGGAAGAGAAGCACAGAAAATTATGCGCAGGATAAAAACCAATGGTAAAAATACGATTAAAACTTTTTGCCGGAACTAGTCGATTTGCTAGTGTAATTTGAAGTACACAGTTGTCTAGTATGTGAATTTGTTTTTATGTATGTTTGTCTCTTTTCCACATGCTGATGGCTGAAAAATTACCTATACACAATGGGAAGTGCGCAATGATTGCTCGACAGAATCAACGAAATTTTTACACTTTTTTCATTTTTATTTTTTTTTTTTTGGTTTTATTTTTAAATGAAAATAAGCCATAAATATGCGCAACTGCTTTTGTGTGTCGTCAGGGCAGAGAGCCAAATCCAAAAGGCAAACTACAAATTGCAATTTAAATTGGTGGTGGCTTCGGCATGAAAATTCAAAAAGTGCACATCCTACACCGGTAATACGGTAATAAACATTTCAGACAGACATTCGGATATAAAGTTGAAGTTTAATTATTTTAATAGCACTTTCTATGTCATACCCGTAAACGGAAAGACATACATGAACAATATTACAAATTTTCATATATGTGTGACAAATGAGTTGCCAAGCAAATCACCTCCGCTTTTTTTTTAAGTTGGCGAAACATTTATGTATGCCGAGAGTGCAAATGCAGCAATAAATTGTGAATGGCGAATGCTAAACGAAATGGTTAACGAGAAAGATAGAGAGAAAGACAGAGAGAGAGAGACGGAGAGACAGAGGAAGAAAGAGAGAGACAGAGAAAGATAGAGAGAGAGAGAGAGAGAGAAGAGAGAGAGAGAGAGAAGACAAAAAGAATTGTTTGCCTTCTCGAAATCCGTAATTCGGATTTAATGCATCGCAACGGTTTTTTTCCGCCTTCTTCTTCTTCTTCTTCTTTCTACTGCTTCTTCTTTTTCTTTTTTTTTTGGTGTACAACAAATAATATCTAACTGGTTTTGTGCCGGTTGAGTGTTGCAATTTTCCAATGTAACCGAAACTGAGAGATAAATTCCAATGTGCCAAACGTGCAATATGGGAAAAAATAATTTAATTTATTTTCAAAATACGACGCATAAACGACCAAACACATAAAATGGATTATACGTGAAATGTTGGTGGAAGGCATGAACGACGATGACAACAACGACGACGACGACAACAAGGACGACGAAAGGAGCAAACAAACGAATCGGAAAAAAAAAAAATATTCAAAGACAGAACAGAAGAGAAAGAGTGAAAAACATATAGCATCAACGAATCAACGATCAAATAATCCATTTCTATTCGTTTGCAATTTGTACGACAATCGAGAGGTGACAGAATGGCGGAGGGACCTTGAACATTTATAACATACACACAAACTCAAAGTGTTGAAAGTAACATACAATTTCATATAAGACAAAAATAGCAATAAAATTCCTGCATAACAAAACGACAGGATACGATTTGCTATTTTATTCATTTTCAACATTTTACACGCTCGCACACATTTCAAACTAACACCATCTCACCAATCGGCACGGTGCATGTCGCGTTAAAGAAAACACTACCAAATACCATACAAAGAGGTAATAAAAAGATATAGGGAACGAAAAATTTAAAGTTATTGGTTTTTTGTTGTTGTTGTTGTTGTTGGTGGTGGTGCGTTGACTAAACTGTCTATCGCATGGTATTTCTCTCTTTCTCCCTCTCTCTCTCTCTCTCTCTCTCTCTCTCTCTTCCTCTCTTTCTCTCGTCTCTTTCAAATAATAATCGAATGCGCCCACATTAAAAACCTTATATTATAAGCATGTATATTTTGTCGTTCATCGTCTTTGTTCATGATAGTCGCGAGTATTTATCCATAGATCAGTGATTGTAGTCAAAGCATAAGTGCCGAGTTACTTTTTAACCAAAATGTAAAGGAAAAAAAAAAAAAAAAAAAAGAAGAAATCGAGCCCAACCAGTTCGGATGAGATAAAAACGACAAACCGATTGATAACCGTGTATGTTGTGTGTGAATGGGCAAAAACGTAACCGATCAACACAGCTAAAGTGTACCAAAATAGCAAGTTAAGCACCATAAAATTGAAATAAGACCAGACCAAAAGAAAAAGAAAAAAAAACGTTTTAGCAATAAACGATTTTCGACATTAAGTCAGCTGACGACAATCTATAGTTATATGAAAACGCGTTTGAATACCGCATCCACACATAACACTCACACATGCAAAGCGATTATAAAATTGATGCCATCGAATACATTATGTCACTATTCTATGCACACGAAACCTCAAACCATTCACATAATCACTCGATAAACGACATTCAAAAATGTTATAATGAAAAAAACTGAGAACGAAGAAAAAGGGGAAAGAACATTTTCTCGCTATGTATTTGTGGAAATCACCTTTTCATTTGGATAATATTCAAATTGAATAAAAAAAAATTTGTATATAAATGATAGTTTTATTAAAATGATATAAAAATTTCAAGTATGAAAATCACTTTGATGTGAATAATACTATTTTATAACATACATTGACAACCATTTTGTGCTTTATTCAACAACATTAATGTCAATTCAACCAATAAACAATACATATGGGAATCAATATCAAAAATAGGGAGAGACGTGTGATGAGGTAAAGAATTTCACATCAATTACATTTTATCGATTTGCTTAGAGCTTCAGAGTATTAATGCAATCCATCAGTATTATCTTGCATAAAAATAATGCGAATTTATTTCGTTCCTTGGTAAAATTTTGATATCAATAAAATCTATTTCGTTAAGATTGACATCTCATAATACTTTATTTATTTTAGCGATTAATATACACTCCATTATTATCGTTTACCGTTAAATACAAAAAATATAAAAATTTTACAACGAATTGTGAACATATGTTTGAAATTACTACAAGATTTGCTTATTCAATTGTGCAAAAAATACATTCTAAAAAGTAAAAAAAAAACAGTCGATCGATTCATATTTATTGATTCAAAGTGGGATAGTTTAATTATTCGAAATAAGAAACTCATATGTCTTACGAATCATAAACATTTTGGAAAACAAAATACTTTGAATTTTTTTTCGATAAGAACATGTATTTCAACATATTCCATTAATAAATAAAAAAAAAAAAATCAAATATTTTAATTTCGATAGAAATATATGATTCTGAATCAACTGGAAAAATTACAATAAAAAATGGCTGCACTTATGACATCTACGGACAAATAGTTAAACTTTTCCATTCATACAAATGCACCATATACATTCAAACTGACAATAAAATGCATTTTGAATAGATTTTTCAACCTGTTGAATATCGTAAAGAAGAAAAGTTTATCATTTCTATAAAATATATTTTATTCGAATAAAATGAAGTTGTCCAATAAATTTATATTTATCAAGTTTGCTACTCGAATTTGCTATTCGATATTCAGCTGAGAAAAAAACAAGAAGAAAAATAATGTGCGTAAGATTGAGATGTTGTTATTCAGGAATACTGAATATCGAATAGAATGAAATGGAATAAAAATACGAGTATGTGAATTGTAATGACAATAAGAACAGAAAATAATAATAATAATAATAACAACAGCAGCGACAACAGCAGCAGCAGCAATAATAATATCATCATTAACTAAAGACAGGTACGAGATTACAAAATGATTGATTGCATGTTTGAACGGGCAGCAAATACGTTTTCAGCTAAATCTGGATTAATTGCTACATTTGTAAATGATTGTAAATGGTTCTTCAAATGGTGCACATCTTACCTTAAAGGCGTTTAGCCTCTTTATACTTGAATATAATCGGTGCGATACGATGCGGTGGTGCGGTGGATGTATCGTTGTTGTTGTTGTTGTTGATTTTTCTTTTCCTGTGTGACGGGGGCTCAGCTTTAGCTTTGGCTCATGTTTTCCATAATACGTCAATAAATGATATATGTGTTGTATGTCGTGTATTGTAAGTGAAATGTGTGTATATATCACACGGGCCACGTCACATTTTGTATACTCTTCAAGCAGAAATATGCAATGCGTATTATTTATAGACACATTTCATTTTGAATGTGAATCCACCTACAATGAATAAAATCGCATGATGGCAAGCAACAATTTGGATTTCTCAGTGACGTGTGTTATGTTTTATGTGTAGGAGTTCGATTGGTGTTATTCATATGATAAAAGGAGAGAGAGAAAAAGGGAGAGAGAGAGAAAGAGAGAGAGAGAAAGAGAAAGAGAAGGAAAGAGAGAGAAAGAGAGAGAGAAAGAGAAAGAGAAAGAGAAAGAGAAAGAGAGAGAAAAAGTGAGAGAGAGAGAGAAAGAGAGTTAGAGAGTTAGAGAGAAAGAGAGGCCAGCCGGAGGCTAGAAAATTCCAAGAGTTTCTCAATAGATAAATTGCGTTGATATATTACACGCAAATAGATATATGTATAACAAAACAACAGTGTTATTACAAATACACAAAACCGTTTGAGAGATCTTACATCAATTTACTAATGACCACATATAATTAAGACTTACCTTCTCTTGAGACGCTATCTGCAAAATCATTCAGTTTTGGCAAACATCACATTCGGTGTAAATTACAAATCAATCAAAAATAAAGCCAATTACGGTTTCATTTAATTGTGTGCTTACACATGTGATTACATTTCGAAATGTATTGAAGTGACATTTCGAGTTGGTATTCATTCAGAAAATTCATCGAAATAGTCTCGTACGCATGAATTGAAAGCATCGATCAACGATTAATTGTCGAATGTCCTTTGCAAATCTATTTAAAACGAATATTTTCACGGCTAATTTTAAGTTTCAAGACACAAAAAAAAAAGAGGACCTAAAGACACACTTGACGACAATTTACAATCATTGCGCTTTTGTTTTTTTCTTCTTTTATTAGTCACAATTCAACGTAAATAGTATACGATCCATTTTTCATTTTATCATTAATCTCATAATACGCACACTTTTTCTTCTTTCTTGCTATCGAAATAAGCACAACAAAATACATTATCGTCATACCACATGAAAATAGCAAGTCAATTTCTCACTTTGCCCGTATCCGCCTATAAAATGTTTATGAATGTGCATTTGATACAAACGGCATAAGGTTGTGTATGTCAAGTTCCTTATTCATTATTAATAACGTGAAAACAGCATGGTTTGAAGAAGAGTCAAGTCACCAAGTGAGAATCATGTAATTTTCGGATGTGTGATAATTAATAACCTCTCCGGTGTAATCCAAACCTGACTTTTGTTTTGTACATTTCTCTACACACACACACACACACTTCACACATGATGCTGACACGCAATAAAATCTGCTGCCGCTTGCTATTTCTATAATATCGACCAAAATCTCTGGCTTTCTCTCTTTTCATTTCTCTCTCTCTCTCTTTCTTTCTTTCTCTATCTCTATCTCTCTCTCTCTCTCTCTCTCTCTCTCTCTCTCTCTCTCTCTCTCTATCTCTCTCTCTCTCACCCTCTCTCTCTCTCTCTCTCTCTCTCTCTCTCTCTCTCTCTCTCTCTCTCTCTCTCTCTCTCTCTCTCTCTCTCTCTCTCTTTTCATCTCTCTTTGACTCTATCTTTCCATTTTATTGTGCATTTTAATGTTTTGCACACTTGTGCGTGCCTGCGTGCGTGTATGTATGAATGTGAGTTTCTCCATCTCCCCTTTTCAGTTTTCCATTATTTCTTAAACACTACAGATTCAATTATCCATTGAAACGCAATTTTGATTCGTCCCATAATGTAAATAATTGTGTGTGGCAGTGCCGGTTTTGTTGTTCATTCGATGACACCGTATTGTCCATGCTACGGAGATTTTATTCGTAAATCCACGATATATACATACACATATGGAATGCCATATATATATACATATATGGGGAACCGTTTGGAAAGCTGCCGATGTAATGGTTGCCTGATTGGCAAAACGATTTAACGAAAATGATGGTACACAATTACCTAGAATGACGCGACGACGAGTCATGGAAAAGGTTTTAGGTGAGTGTGTTATTTATAATTAATTATTTATTCTTGAGCACATTTCCATACACAATATACAGATCGTTGGCCGCAATGTGCTGATGTTTACTGCTTCAGTAATGCTGTTTCGAATAATACACACACACACACACACTCACACATACATGATTATCGATAATGATATCAAAAAGAAAATGTTTTTTTTTTTTATCATATTCATTCCTTCTCATCCTCTTTGTTTCTCTATCAAAATCATTATACTTATAATATGAATCAACAGAAGAACACTCATCAGTGATGTGACTGACTTGAGCTTTTGGCGAAAATTTTCTTCGTTAAGTGTATGGCTAGCGAAAACAAATGCATGTACAATGTACATGTTGTGCGGAGATTAATGCGTGTGACATGACATTGCAAAGATTTATTATATTTTCAATTGTTTTATAAATGCTTGGTATCGTTCCATTGGAAATTTTACCATTGAAACTTGTCGTCTATGTAAAGTCAAGGCGGATCAAATACTGAAATGGAGATGTATCGAAATCAAAAACATTTTTCGTGGGCATTTTACACACATAGTACATATCATGAGGCAATATAGAATTTTGGTGTCTTCTCAAGAAATTGCTTTTTGCACATTTACTTTATCGTTTGACGTGTGCACAGTGTGTGGCTTCGAGGTATTTGAATTGTGATTTCGTCATGACGCGTTTTTTTTTTTTTTCTTTTTTTGCTTCTACCCCTGTGCTTCGGAAACCAACAGATTTCACATCGGTAACTAATGGTTTCATGATATCATGTGTGCCAGCCAGGATATCGCTCCGATTATTATCGCTCAGAATTCGTTTATTTATCATTTCGTTAGTGTGTGTTTTTCTTCAGCCAATCTGTATTATATACAAGTTTTTTTTTTTTGTTTTGTTTTGTTTTGTTTTGTTTGTTTCATCTCGTCCGTGTCTACTCTCAGCTCTTTCATTAATGTAACGTATTGTTTGATTATGGTTTTTACACTTTTCACACCGTTCCATATGCGCGCGTTGGCAATGGTGTTTGTCGCAATAATAGATAAGATGATGATGAAAAACAAGTTTGAAAAAGAAATTAGATTTTCTACTACTTGATAAGGTGTTTTCCACTACATTTTCCTCGTTCAGTGTTTATGCGGGCGCTTTTGTGTATACAGAAGCAACAGCAACAATAACAACAACAGAAGCAGCACGGGGGAACAATTTCTCTTTAATACTTCTTTTCTTCATTTTTTGCTTCTTCTTCTGCTTTTTCTTCTTCTTTTTCTTGTTTTTTTTTTTTTCATTCATTCTTTCTGTTGTTCACTGACATTGTGTGTGATAGAGCATAATTGAAGTAAGAGAGGCTTTGGTGGCGTTTGATGACGCTCAAAGAGGTGAATGTTTTTGTCGATCTGTTTATAACTCCTGTGTATATTGGAGCGAATGTGTGTGTGTGCTTGTGTCAAATAACAAAAAAAAAAATAGCACACCAATAAGTAACATACGTTAAAAAGTAACTTCATGAAAATATGATTAATGGCCGGATAGCAGCATGTGAATGTGTGTGTATCTGTATGCGTATAATATATGTGCTGCTTGTCCCTGATGAGAACAGAACACGTATGCATCGCTCATAAAAAAGATTATTTTTCTTCACTGTTTTTCCATTCGTGATGCTTTTGTTTTCATCAACATCTTTGCTGCTGCTGCTGTTACCATTCATACACACCGTTTCTTCCTTTATTCCCTATTTTCAACGTGGATCGCCTCTCATTCTTCTTTCTTCCATTTTTTTTTTTTTTTTTTTTTTTTGTTTCTTTCTTTTTGTGTCTTTTTGTAACCTGCTGTCAGCTTTTTAATATATCAAAGCATATGATGAGTAATAAAATTTTTCCGCTTCGCCATATAAATATACGTTCGATCATCATTTTTATGCAGACACAAACACATGCACACGCAATCGTTTCATCCACAACATATATATGAACAATAAAACGGTTCACCTTTCTCTTTCTCTCTCTCTCTCTCTCTCTCTCCCCTCTTTCTTCTTCTTCTTCTTCTTCTTCTATAGAATCTATTCTTTCATATTGCCCATCAAACTCACCTTCCTTCATATGTTTGTTGTCCATCCAAATAATCCTGAAACTGTGAACGGATAAGTTAACTTACCAAGTGAAAAGTGTTCGTATTTTTATGATTATGTGCATTTGATCATATGAATGGATGTGTTCAAATATGATGAACATATCACAGCGCCCATTTTTTCTTTTTTTTTTTCGTTTCTTCCATCCATATTTACATCAAGTTGCAGTTGCATGCTGCATGTGTGGAAACAAAACTCATTGAAACTGTCTATCACGCAAACGAAATGGGTACAAAAAAAAGAAAAAAACAAAAAATAGAAGTTCACATTAAACCGCCAAAAGCACAAACTCATTCTCTCATCGGGAATCAAGCGACTTCTATAGATATTTGATTTCAATATGAATGCAGAAAATAATGAATAACGCTTTCAATGTATTTTCCACAAGAGACTGAAAGAGAAAACGAGAGAAAGAGAAAATGAGCGCAACATACGCGCACACATGGCATTCCCAAACGCCCAACACACACACACAGCTAAACACTTCTGTTTCATTCAGAAAAGCCATGCACAAGGTGACGTTTGCAGACGTTTTCATCACAATAGCTTTATAGGAAAATATTAAATGGCAAAAAGACTGACTCGTCAAAGACTCGACATATCAACGCGACAACGACAACAACAGAACTGACATAGAAAAAAAAAAGACTAACACACACATATAAAGAAAGAGAAAGAGAAAGAAAGGGAGAGAGAGAGAGGGGGGGGGAGAGAGAGGGTTAGGGAGGTAAAGAAGCAGCAATAATTTTCCTTGACTTCTAATGAAATATTAAAAATGATAGGATATTAAGAAAAGCATGTATAAGCAGTGGATGAAATATGTCGGAGAAAACGTCATCATCGACGAAGCGAATTAAAGTGATCCCAAGTAGTTTGTATGGAAGTATGAAAGCTATTGCAGTGCTGTACTATAGAATAGAATAGAAAAGAAAGTGAACGACAAGAGCTTAGGCAAAATGAAACTAATTTTTGTCTGGTGCCAAAATGGCAAACAGTCCAATGCGTTGCCTAATGTTATACAATCGGTGAGAAGAAATAACTCTTGTCACTCATCAAGTGTGAGAACGGTGCAAAGAATGAAATTGAAAAATTGCACAAAATAATAGTTTGATGGTCGCATGTTGCATCATTTTTCCTGCCGGACAAATGGATGCACAGAGATCGAAGAATACCAATGTACACACCAGCTATCGGAATGCACGTACACTTTTTGAGTATGTTTGTGTTTGTTTTTGTATGTGAAACGCAAAATGAAGTGCTTATCACCGAACGAAAAAAAAAAAAAAAAAACTAAACAAACATGTTGGATGGCGACTACGATGAGCGATGAGCATTTCAGCAAATGTATACGATGTAATCGAAGGTGGAATATTTTATGCCACGTTGGACTCAAACAAAACAAAAACAGAGAGTGAGAGAGAGAGAAAAAAAAAATGAAAGTATATGAGCAGCAAAGTAAGGCAGCCTTGTGATTACACGTTTCTGTTATTTTTATTTTTTTTATTTTTTTTTTTTGTTGTTGTCATCATTCGTGTTGTTGTTGGTGGTTTTCAACTGTTGTCGTTGTTAGTAAATTCATCCACTATTCCATTCTCCGGCTTGAATTGCGTTAGATGAAAAGTGTGTGCGCTTTCATCATTTTCTTTTCACCAGTGATGTGAAATGGAAAGACAGAATTGAACCTTTAAGTAAGAAAACTGTGAATGAAAACTGTGAAGACATTTCGAATGGGAGGCAAAATAGATGTGTGTACGAGGGCAAAAATGAATGTGGATAATAAAGTGAGAGCAAAAGAGATAGAGCAAGTGAGTATGAGTTGGCTCCGTTGCGTTGATGTGTTGTTGCGGAGATGTGCAAAAAGTCAAAGTTGGATGAAACACGTGAAATCAAAAATGAAGGGAAGATAGTCGCTAATACAGTAAACAACATATCACAGATAGATGAATGCGAGAACGTAGCATTGGCTCCAGGCTGGCGGGCACTAGTCTAGCACAAATTGTTACCGCAACAATAATATTATTCCATGGATAGTGTGTATTTCGTCTTTAAGGGTGAAAGTTTTTGGTGATTTTCTGACATTCGGCAGCGATTCCGTTCATCGTTAAGGTGGATTTTTTAAGGTAACAAATGCGAGCCGCCACTCTCTCTCTCTCTCTCTCTCTCTCTATCTCTATCTCTATCTCTATCTCTCCTGCTCTCATTTGATCCCCTCAAAAATTGATGCTCGTTTATTTATCATTTTGCTACATGTGTCTGTAAGATTTTTTGTTTCTTCTGATTCTCGCTCACATGCTCACGCTTTTTCTCTATTTCCATTTTGTAAATCAATTTATGTCTGAATGCTTACTGTCGACTCCAAACAACGATGATGATGATGATGAGGACAACGACGACGACGACGACGATGACTACAACGACCGTGGCAATCACAATGAAAAGAAAGACTGAAGACAAAGGCTGCACACAACGGCGACAGGAATGGTAATAATGATGAAATTTCATCTTTTTTTTTTTTTTCTATACATTTTCAACACATACAAAGTGAATCGAAAATTGAAAAATAAAAATAAAAAAGAAACAACAGCATAAGTTTTGCCGTAATAAATAGCTTCCTTTCATTGTTGAACGAAAAGTTGTCAAAAGCTCTCCATTAAAATGATATTCATGACGCACAACACTGTTTATTTATTTTTATTTTTATTTTTCTTTTCTTTCTCGCCATTGATACTGGTTGCATTTGCAATGACTGAATCACATTTCTTTTGATGTTTGTTTCTTCTTTTGAAATTAAAATTCAAGCGGAAAATGTAAGAAATTTAAAAGATTTCAAGGTTATTTTTACGTTGCTATTTTGACTGAACAAAAACAAAAATCACACTTTTTGAAGTTAAGCAAACATCAATTTATTGGCATTTTAATACGCATGAAAACCACGCTACTAAGTCATCAATTTAACTATTGCTTAGCTTTGCAAATTCAAAGTATACTTCGGTTGAATGCATTTTTGCCCTCAATCCATTTTTTCTTTTTTTCTTCCCCCCGGATTTATTGGCTGTTATTTTACTTTTTATATGCACGTTACAACGTAAATGTATTAACAGTGTTTTCATGTAACAGAAACGCATAAAATCGTAAACGCTTCGAATACAAAAAAAAAAAAAAAACAACAAAAAAAAATGTGTAAGAGTCATTGTTTTGTGTTCACCTAAGCATTATCATCACATGTTTTACTTGTTTACGGGACTAAAGGTATTCCCGGATAATTTTTATGTGCAATATATATTATGTAGCAAATCGAAAAGAGATGTTCAACGAGAATAAGCACTTTTACTTAGACGCTGTGCTTGCTGAGTTTGTAGCCGGAGCAAATGTAAATTCCATATACTGTCGTCACGATTACAAGAAAAAAAAAAAATTCGATCAGCATTAATGCATATTCTGATGATGGTGATGATGATGAAATTTCATTTATGTGCCATAGATTGCAATAGTTAAAATGCATATGATGAATATTAAATTATAATTAAAACTTGAATAAAATCAATAGTTTCAGAGTATAAAATTCGGGGAATAAAAGTTTTCAAACAAAATAACTGCATAATCATTTTCAATATCAATAATAATAAATCAAATCAACAAACTCAATGGATCTACAAATGATGGCATAAATTACCTTCAAAAATCCATCATCATATTGAATATGAGATATTGTCTCAATAGCTAAACAAATATTGAAATTATAAATGGTAATGCCAGCTATTAGATATACTATGTAATAAAAGTCTCAAGTCGATTGCCGAAAGGGTTCAATTTGTAATTGTATTTGCTTCTTTTATACCAAAAATCCAACAAAATTTTATTCAAATTTCTATTTGATTTACCTTCGATATAAACTTTGCCCACCTAACCGGCTGCTACCACATATACAAAACTCTGGATATTAATTTTATCAGTTTGGAGAAAACTAGTTTTAACTCCCTATCTATTTCTCATCCTTGCTATTCAAACAATTGGTGTGTCTGTTTGAGGCTGTTGCCAGAGATATGTAATTGTGTGTTGTAACATATGTTTGGTTATAAGTTTTTCGGATTTTCATGTGGCTGTTTTTTTTTCTATTTTTTTTTTTTTTTTTTTTTTTTTTAATTTTTGCTTTCTTCATTTTTAATCAACTTTAAACTCGTCTGAATCGTTGGTTTTCTATTCGTTTGTTCAGTAGTTGTACCCATAATTCAATGGGGCCGAATTTATACTCTATCTCTTCCATTCACTTGAGTGCAGCACATTTGATTGTATGAAGTTTATTTGCTACACAATAACTTTTGAAAAATGTCTATGATGATGGTTTATGTGTGTGTGTGTGCATTTACGTGTGCAATTCTATCACATATCCTCTCTGTCTTCTCTGCTCATGTTGTGTTCAGTTAAAAGAAGGGAAAAAAACACCCATATCGTATAGCTTTCATTTGCACGAAGACGAAAATACAATTATTGAGCGCTCATACACATTTATCTCTCATTCTCTTCATATCTTACACACACGCACACACACACACACACACACACACACACACACACACACACACACACACACACACACGCACACACACACACACACACAATCTCATATTCTCATTCCCAATATTACGTTTAGTCTCTTTAGACACAAATGTTTACGTATTTACTGAAACATTTATTTCATTTGGAACTGTCACAACGATTCCAATTTTAAGTTTTAACCCAAGCCAAAAGCCGAAAAGCCGAAAGAGTAAATCTACCTCTCTATTGTTATCATATCAATGTTTATTATATGACGTTTATTTTGTGTTCACGTACATATATTTACCACTATATATAGTGTAGAAATTCTCAAGTGCTAAGTGTATCAAGTGGCAAAAATGAGGTTTTATGCCACATATGCATTCAATATACATGCGTATTATATGAAATCAACGTGCTTTGAGTGTAAATCATAATTAAAGACTTTGTTGAGATAAATCGACATACGACTTTAAGATGTTATTCATATATTTGTATGTGGAAATAAAGTGGCCAAAAATGATCATCGACACGTAATGTAACCAAGATCAATGTCACCACAATAGCATTTTCAATTACCATATGCCAAAATGTTGGGTGACATTTTAAGGTAAAATTAAATTCTTCATGCCATTTTGTTCACAATTGTATTTAATTTTTATCTTTTGTAAAATTCCATTACGACATTTAATTGAATTGAATAAAGTGAATGGCAAAATTGTTAGTGAATTCTAACCAAATCACTATCAAATTGGCATTTGAAAAAGGTAGCCAAAAATTCTCATTTTATATCAATTGTTTCCTTTTTTTTCAGTTTCTTTCCAAAATGAAATTGTATTCAATCACAAACTGATTAAGCCATTCAATGTATTCTACCAGTTCTACAGCAGCATTCACTTGATGATTGTATTTTTTTTTTCTTTTTTTTCTCCTTGCTGACGAGAAATAGAAGAAGAAGAATATGATGGTGATGATGATGATGATGAAAAAAAAAAAACAACAATTTGCACATTGCATTTGTACAATGAAGAATATTCTATAAAAAGGATTCCATTGAGTCTGGACTCTAAATGAAGCACTGAAGCGCATTGAACGTTACTTTTTGAAACAAAGAATGAAAAGCCAATGTTCACGTAAATGCCACACATGTGTTGCATTCAATCCCAGTTGCTTTCTATTCATTGAGCAAATCAGAAAAATAGAAACGACAGAAAATGCAATGGAAAAATGTGTTTATATAAAAGTCTCCTTTCAACTCCACACATTATTGTGAATGTTCAAAGAGCAATTGTTTTATTTAGCAGAATAAAAGGAATGATATCAACGCGATTTTTTGATTTTTTTTCTTGGTTTTTCGCTTTTGATTATGTGCGACATAAAATCCATTGTGACCATTAAAAAGCTCTAGACAAATCTAAGGTAAAATCCGTAAATTATCTATTGTTTTTGGCCGATTTCAAATCGGTTCAAGTCAAAGGTATCTTCTATCTCTATCTATGAATGACAACTGAAATATTTATCATTTGCTAGTCACATGTTTAACAAAAGAAAATTGGTATGAATGATATGAAGCAAATGAATTGGAAAAAGCAAAATGGTTTAAGTTTGGTGATACGAGATTCGGTCAAGCGTCCAAAATAACGAATGAAGAAAAATACACACACAAACACACAGGCCGCATCGATCGTAATACACTTTCTCAATATAAGCAATAAAAATGAATACGTTTTTACCTTCGAGGCTATCATATTTTTTTTCGATGCACGTGTAAACAATTTCCTTCCATTTTTATTTCTTCCTTTCTCTGTTCATGGTTTTTTATGGTTTGAGGCTTTCTTTTTATTTGTTCGTTCATCGCATTCACTTCACTTCACTTCACATGAATAAAATGTTGATTCTTTTGCTCATCTGTCTGCTTTTGTATCTCATCAAGTACGAAAACTCATTCATTTGCTCAACGTTATTTTTACTTTTTCTTATTATTTCTCTTATTCTTCTTCTTCTTCTTTTTCTTCTTCTTCTTTTTTTGTTCTTCATCGTTTCGAGTGTGATTGCATTCCGTTGTTGTCATTTCGGTGAAACAGACTTCTTTCATATGCCGTGTGTTACTTAAGATTGTTGTTTTTGTGTGTCACCGCAAATCGTCATCGCTGATGTGTCGTTATTACATCAAAACACGACACAAAGAGATAAAAAAAAAACAACAACACGATACACATAAGAGACATAGACAAAATCGAGTTGAGTCAGAATCAACATTAGTATACAAAGTGACAACGTCACAGATTACCTTATTATGGTTAAATGTTTTTGGTTCAAGTATATACATATCAAGAGATAGAAAGAGAGTGAGAGAGAGAGAGCGAGAGAGAGATAAAGGGAAATGAAGAGAAAGAGAGACAAAACCATCATCATTTAATATATTAGTAATATGCACAATTTCATTTTTGCCTCCATTAACTGGATAAATGAAAACGTAGCAAATGAAAAAGAAAAGCGTTTCAAACGCACGAGCGCTTGTGTTCGCGCGCGCATACTGATTTTTATACAATTTTGGGTAAAATCATACCATTAGATTTGTCGCTTGTCATACAAAATCAATGTACAATGTTATATTCATCTTCAATACATACATAAAATAAATGTTGTATGTATGGTATGTTACCACATGCATGTCGTTGACACATAAGCATTTTGTTTTGTCTACTGAGTTAAAGATGTCTTTTGTATACTTTAATAGATATTGTAATCGTCAGTTGCCTGATGCACGGTGTACTAATGTATATGGCGTACTCATTCGGTTTCAACCCTGTTTGTCTCAGCAAAATGTTAAAATAAATAAATACACACATATGCCAAAACAACAGAGTGTTCTGAAATGAAATGAGAAGAAAAGAAAGAAATAAAGCAAAAAAAAAAAAAAAAAAAAAAAATAACCCAAAACTGCCGGCAGTGTGATTCGTATTAGAGATTTACGATATGTTAGCGTTGTATATACCAAGGTTGCGAAAAATCTCATAAGAAAATACGATACGAAAGTTTCACATGACAACGTACATACATTATGATGGATGATTAATGACAATCGCATTTATGTGCATTTGACATATTTTACGTCTTCGTCTCATTCCACAATGTCAGATCATTCACACTGACTCACATTTATTTTATTTTTTTTTTTTTTTTTTTTTTTTACTCATACATTAATCCCCATGAAAGGTGAATAATAAGACAGTGCCTGAAACCGTATGTTCCATGAAAATGCCATCAGTTCATATAACCACCGGATAAAGATGCGTATTAACAAATATTGTTATATAACGATATATATTCATTCAGTTTTAAGCTACACATAAAACACAAACATATCAATCACATTTCGATTCAATTCCAATGAGCTTTATTCTATTGCGAGAAAATCCAAAGTCGATCGATTATTTTGATTTTACTGTGAATCTTTAATTGCTTTAGGAGAATACTTACACTTTATTCTTAATCAAAGGACCCGAACAAACTCTTTCTATAACAAACTCAAAAGATGTGAAATTTCCCTTTTAGAATTTTTTTAAAATTATTTTCGAAATGAAACTTTTTTTTTTTATCTAAAGCTCAATTTATTTTATGTGGTATTTGTACCTGTTTTTTTGAATTCGGTTTCAAATATTAAAAAAAAAAAAGTTTTTTTTTTTCAAAATCCCAAATTGTCAAAATCATGATTTAGTCGAACCAACACACAATTTATTTAAATCTCTGGATAACCAGTTGACCATCATTGTTTGTACATTTGTAAAACTCTATAAAAATGTTGAATAACCTTACAGGTTACAAAATGGATTTTTTTTTTTTTTTTTTTGGTTTTTGAGAATGAAACCAACGATGTGAGGGAAAAGGATTATTTTATTAAATTATTACCAACATCACTGTGCTTTCACACAAAAATGGATAAATGGTATTGTTTTCGGACATTTTCTTGTATCAGATTTTTATGCAGGTTGATATCAACGCCATTTATTGAAATAGCTTTGAAAATTAACTCGGCCGTATATAGGGATTGATATGATTTCATTGTCGTTTGCGTTGTGTGTGTGTGTTTGTGTGTTTTTTTTACATTTCTCTTCATTCAATTCTACTGAAAAGCCAATTTTATTTCCGTGATTATGGTTGTTGAAAATCGAGAGTGAATTCTATTACTCGAATATTGTGTATAGAGAGAGATAAGTCAGTTTAGGGACTAGCCTACCTATATCTACATGACATGCATATCAGATTAAACATGAAATTTCATTGTAATTTTCAAAGCCTCTTTAATTCAATTACATTCTCATTAAAATCATATATTCAACCGTTGAAAAGGTGCATTCGATTTTTGTATTGCTATTGTTTTGTTACGAAAAATTTGAGTACATATTCATGTAATATAATATTTGTTATTTTGCCATGTTGTTGGTCGATTGCAAAAATTCACATTCACAAATCGTTCGTGTTGATTCAAATCGGGTAAAACCCTCATGATTTTTCGTTGCTCATCGAATTTTTCTTTTTTGTATCCTTTATACACAGCGCACTCAAAAATTGTGAAAATGAAAGACAGTGCGACAGAACGTGTTGAATTTTGTTGTTGGCATTCGTTATGCGAATTCAGTTTCCTCTTCAACAACCATTTTGTACCCTTAATTTTATTGAATCACTTAGTATGCTATTTATATTGATACATTTTATGTGCAGCAGAAAGAGAGAGAGAGAAAAGAATGAGGGAGAGAGAGAGAGAGAGAGAGAAGGAGAGAGAAGGAGAGAAAGAGAGAGGGAGCGAGAGAGAGAAGGAGAAAGAGAGAGAGAGGGAAAGGCAGAAAGAATAGAAGGAAGAAAACCCGAAGAAGAAGTAGAAAAGCTGAGGTAGACAGACGACAAACAAGTAGACAAAGTATAAATACGGTGAGAAATGAAACAGAATCGAATCGAATCACTTTGCATCAATTTGGAAGAACATTGTCAACACCTGCAAATATACGCAATTTTTCCGTTCGACGGATAAACGTGATACATTCCTGCCATTGCACGACCATTACGATGGGCAAAATGTTGAAGAGGGAAAACTATGAGCCCAATATTATCTTATAATGTCGATATACTGCCATGTTTGACGACGTGCAACACTCAAGTGATCGTCGAACATGCATACAAACAGTTATTGAAAGAGTGGCATAACCATACGAAAAGTAAAAAAAAGAAAAAAAGAAGAGAAAATATAAGAAGGAAGATGACTCAAAACGGTGACGACAGAGAGAAGAGTGTATTGTAATTGGTTCGTCGATATTATTAAAAGGAATCGAAGCGATTAGTAGACGCATTTCTTGAGTGTACCATTTGATTTAATCAAATTCGCATAGTAAGCAGCTAGAACAAACGAGAAAAATTAACAAATACGTGAATCGCACCACTATTAAAGAAGAATAGATTGTGTGTGTGCATTGGCCATATGTATATGAAGAGTGATGAAGAGAAAATCAAATAATAATATTGTGAGTGAAAAACATGAAATGTTGAGAAAGACTGTGTGAGTACGCGTGTGTGCGTGCGTGTGTGTGTGTGTACGCGTGTAGGTCTTTAGTTGGTATTGGCACATCCGAATTGTAAATAAATGTGTGTGTACCGTTGTGCTTAAGTTTTCGATATTGTTGCCAATAAAAAGGGACACAAAAGGTATGCAATGAAAGTAGTAAACACAAATGCCATGAACATCTGTCGTCATCATCATCATATGGGAAAATAACGGATTCGAATTGAAATCCCGTTTTTATGCGTCTAGATGTGCGTAGCACTTGGTGTAGCACAAATGCACGCATACACACACTCACTCACTCACACACCGTGCCTTACCTTTTCTCCAAAGCGCGTACGTTTTTAATGGAATGAGAAATATTATAGATAGAGAGGGAGGCAGGCAGGCAGAGAATTAGACAAAGTGATGGTTTGGTGTGCGTATCGATAGATTTGAGCCAAATGAACTTTTTGCCGTATGTGTATTTCGTTCGCTTGCATTTTGCGTCTTTTTCATTTAAGTAATATTGAGAATTTCGTAATAACAATAATGGGTTTGCCTGTGTTGCCAGTTGGACAGTGTGCATTTTACTGTTGTTTCCTTTTAATCTCCCTTTCTTTTTCGGCCCTTTCAAAGTGTTTTTACATCAATTTATTTACACTTGTTCGGCGTTTCACGTCTCGTCGGTTGACGGTTGATCGAAAAGGGGATGGGGGCGAGTGTGAGATAGAAAACCTGTCTAGCTTGTTACCATAGATGAATACGTGCAATATTATAGCAGCAACAGTAACAGCAGCAGCAGCATCAGCATCAGCATTAGCATCAAGATTGTGTGCACAAAAGAGGAATGAGACACATTGAATTTTGAAGTGCAAGTGATGAGTAAGCAGTAGCATGTGTTTACGCATATAATCAAATACCTGTATGCATTGTGAATATTCCTCGTTTTTTTTTTTCTTCTTCTTCTTCTTCTTCTTCTTCTTCTTCTTCTTTGTTTCTGAACGAACAGCGTCACCATAGCAACACAATTGAATTGGTTGACCCAATGAATATGTATTTATGGGACGTTCATAAATGTATATCGCTTAGCAATTTACCGTTTGGCATGGAAACGATTTTTCACACTTATAAGGAAAATGGATACCCAAAACTATGCATCAACACTGTACATAGATTGTGTCGTCTATGAATTGAGACAGGTGGGATCGCCTTAATATTATTACCACGTTTAATATTAAACTTACAGCCAATTGAATTCAGGCTTTTGTTCATCCATTCAATGTTATATACCGTTCACTTACGAAATAAGTATAAATGAGGGGGAATGAGCAAAAGAACTATGAGTAAAAATGGCCATTGCAATAGACAATGGATTATTTATTGGTAAATATTTTCCATTAAATCGAGAGAAAATAATGGAATTTTTGGTGCTTAGCCCAGTCAAGTGATAATAGTGACAATATTCTTGTGTACAAACTGATGAATGCTTCAATAATTCTTTACGCAATAAATAAATCTATTGGATATAGAAAGTCAATCGTATCGGCCATATAACGATACCTTTTCGGCTATAAGACCATAATCTAATTATTTTGGCATCACCTTGCATCTCTTTACAGGCACACCGGCACAACGATTCCTCCCTCCTCCGAAATATAGATTAAAGTTTGTATTCGCGAGCGTATGCAATTTAGGTTTTCTATACGTTTGCAACATGTTTTGTTGTACCATTTCCTGCTTTTGATTGTCACGTTTCAATTGTTGTTATTGTTGATTATGTCGTCGTCGTCATCATCCTCGTCGACACAAAAACACACGGTGTTTGGCTTATTGTGCCCAGTTTTTGTTTGTAAACCAACACAATAAATTTTCATCATATGAATGAGATTGGATAAAATTTCTGCTACAATGATTCTGTATTTAATCTATGCTCATGTTCATTGAATATTTTTGAGAGATATTCCAAAGGCACTTGTGATTTAGATGAAACAAATCATGGTCAATGCATATGGATTATCATTATTATTTTTATTTATTTTATTTGGCCAAGGCTAAGGCTCTTAAATTGACTCTCAGTTTTGAAAATCAATTTAAATTGTTATAATAATCAGGCAACTGACAGATTGTCGACACTCACGCACACAAATACACTTATCAATTGTATACGCAATCTCTTCATAAAATTCTTTTGATTATTATGCAAGAATTTGAGTATTTCATAGCAGCTTGGAGCCAAATGAGAAATAATGAGAAAAAAGAGAGATATTTTGGCGGTATGGATTAAAGTTTTCTATATATTTTTTGATAATGCGACGCATAAATGACTGTTTGCAATAAAATTGAAAGGAAAAGTCATTATCATAATAAAACGTACATAAATAAGATAAACTACATTCAACCTTATGTAGTTTACACCCCAATCGATGTAAAAGAAATAAGAAAAGGTACAATGGATGCCATCGCAAATATTATATGTACAAATGTGATGTATAATTATAACAAAGACATGAAACATACAATAAAAAGTTAGAATAAAAAAAAAGGAAAAAGGAGAAGGTTGATGTAAAGGAGTAGAAGACAACAAACGCATGCAATAAGCAATCAAATGATACATATACATGATCGGCGGACAGCGAAAATGACGCATTTTCTCAAATGCAAATAAGCGCGCACAATAGGCATTGATTTTATCTCCATAGCTTACCTTTTGCCAAGCGATTTGTGCAAAAACGCATTTCCAACTCATATAATTTAAGTAGTTGAATAAACAATGGACTCAGTTAAGAGAGAGAGAGAGAGAGAGAGAGAGAGAGAGAGAGAGAGAGAGAGAAAGAAAGAGAAAAAGAGAGAGAGAGAGAGAAAGACAGAAAGAGAGAAAGAGAGAAAGAGAGAGAGAGAGAGAGAAAAAGATAGAGAAAGAAAGAGAGGAAGGGAGGAAAAGAGAGAGAGAAAGAATAAGGGTGATTGTCTGTTATACTTTCCAATAAAAGGTACGACGCAAAATTTATGTGAATAAACAGTCCCACATTGAGCGAAAAGTATAAAAGATTAAGTATTGGTTTTGTAGCACGTCATTTTCAACATAGTGTCAGTGGCATGTGTAATACCTTTTACTTGTTTTGTTTGAAACGAAATGCCATAGGTAACCAGGGGGTGTGCTTATTATCATTCTTTCGTCTTCTTCTTTTTTTTTTATGTATTATTATTCTAATGCATGAGCTCAACATATATCAAATGAGTGTGACTGGGTTGCGTAAAACGGTATAATGCACAAATTTCAAATTATTTTTCCAGCCGAATCATTCGAATGGGCAATGGCATTGAATTTGATTTTTCTTTGTTCAACGCAGTCACTGAGACAAGTATAGCAACTCAATGGATTTATGCAATGCACACTCACACTTATACGTTTCCATAATCTCTTTTACCTATCAAAATAGGTAACCATGTGCCCCATACTCTTGAGAGAGAGAGAGAGAGAGAGAGAGAGAAAGGAAAGAAAAAATGCAAAATTCGATGATGATACACCATTTGTCGGTGATTGTCGTTGCTGCTTAAGCTGAGGGTGACTAAATGCAACCAAAAATACGAGAGATATCGTATTCAATGGTTCCTACTTTTTTTTGTATTATTATTCTCGGCGTTTGATAGCGGTGCGAGTATATTGCATAATGCGTAATTTTCTTGTGGACTGCGCATTTGTATAACAGCAGCGGAAAGGACAACAGTTACGCTCAATATAAAACATTGAAGAGAATAGAGCAAAAAAAAATACAGCATTCAAATCTACACATACAAACTCACATACTGATAAATACGGTATAGTCAGAGAGATGAAGGGTGGAAAAAGCACGTGTTTTACCCGATATTTATCTCTTAGCAAACGCTCTGACAACCATCCTTCACAAGATATATTATTACGCACTCAATACGTTTGCCAGTGTGTTTATGAAATTTCAAAAGGTTATATATTAAAATTTTGAGCATTCGTTACGTCGGGGTAATTCATTTCGGTAGCAATAAAGGAAAGAGAGTACGAACAGAAAAAAAAAAAACAAGAAAACAGAAGTAACCATCGCGTATATATCCACTAAGCAATACATCGTTCATTTGAAAAGGAAAAAAAAACTATTTACGCCGCCCAAATGCTGAACATTGCCCGCTTGATTTTCAACTCAATCGATTACAGGAAACTTGACGAAGTAATAAATTTTGGTAAATTGCGAAAAAAGTAGCGAAAGAGATTGAGAGTGAGTGAGAGTGAGAGTGAGAGTGAGAGTGAGAGTGAGAGAGACAGAGACAGAGAGAGAGTGAGAGAGTGAGAGAGAGAGGGAACGAGAGAGAGAGCGAGAGAGAGAGAGAGAGAGAGAGAGAGAGATATATTGGTTGCGAAATGAAATATAAGTGCAGACAGAATCGGTGAACATGGAACGGTGCACGGCAAATGATGAAAGTGCATACAATGTAACGCATTTGCATCTGTGAATTTTTTTTTTTTTTTTTTTTTTTTAATAATATGCGTCCATTATACAGACACATATACGCTTTGATGAATCAAATGAAATCGGGCGAATTGCAAAAATGAAAATCAACATTGGAAAAATGCAGACAATTCCCCTTTCCACTGTCTTCTAAACAAATGGCTAACGGATATAAAATGTTCTCTTTTTTTTTTTTGGCTTCCGGCGCGCATATATTGAAAACCTGAAGAGCATTTATTTTATTGTCCAAGATGCACTGCCATGCATTTTTTTTCACTTTTCGAACATTATTATCATTATTGCAGAAGAATACTTGAGCACAATATAAAATGGGATTTTTTCAATCCAAGCAAAAAAGTATAAATAACACCAGTTGTATGAACGTACTATTTATCCCCCAAATGTCGTTACTCACATTTAGCATTTTCACGTGCATCATTCCGAAGCGATTGATTGATAAACTTTTAGAAATAAACACGCTATAGCTTCAATTGGCACTTTGGCAAAAACAAAATCTCCAAACACCAAAATTGCAAATGTTCTGTTTTTTTTTTTTTTTTTTTGTAATCGAAAGAGCGCTTAATGCATTTTCTACACCACATTTCCTTTTGTTTGGATTATGGCGATTTTTCTTCATTTGGTTTAAGGCAGCTAAAAAGTCAGCAACTTTAAAAATGAACAATTTATTTCCTGTAAAATTGAATTTGGTGAAACGTGCAAACGTGGAATTTTCCATCTGCCACGAGCAGAATGTACTCATTGAAATGATGGTGAAAAGATGCATGTGCAAAATATGACCAAACTTCCACGAAATACAAATAGATATTAATTTTACCCGTTGTAATTAGACACCGACTTATAACTTGTGAGTGTGTGCTGTGCATTATGTTTCAGGGTAATTGGTTTAAGAAGAATGAGAAAGAATCGAAAACTAATGACACCGATAAAGATGAAAAGAGGTAGAGAGAGTGAGTGAGTGAGTGAATGAGTGAGTGAATGTGAGTGAATGTGAGTGTGAAAGTAAATGTTGCTGGTTGGTATGTATTGCGTAAGATGAAAAAGTTCAAAACAGTGAAATAATGAGGTGAAAAATTGGCAATCCAACATTTTCGCATCTGGCAAAAATTTTTACACTGATATTCATTCGATGGAAAGAATCTTGAAATGGAAAATGATGGTGTTAATACACAAAATGTGGAAATTCATTTGAGTTTGTATGAATTTGTTTGCAATTTTTCATTGTGTCTGCACAGGGCATGCAATTAAATGCGAAATGTGCGCACTTGTTTCAACTAAAAACAATGGTGTATCGACCAATGTTGGCCAAAAAAAAGAAAAAAAAAAAGCAACACAAAAGAGAAAGAAAATATCGAAGCTTATGTAATCCAATTTAAATGAGCATTTTACGTTGAATGCCACCCTATTGTTTTATATCGTCGATTGGGATTCAATGTAGTCAATGGAATATTGAATGATTTTCTTGGTGATGTGCTACTGTTGCTGCTTTTGTTAATACTTTTTCTTATATTCTTGTTCTTGTGCACATTCAGATTGACTTGACCTTCGTTGTTTTCAGTTTGAGTACGAATGAGCAAATTCACGATTCCCAAAACACTTATCCTATCAAGTTTCAGTTAAGTGCCGCTACCGTTGTCATTCTTTCAATTGTATGGAAATGTTGGTGAATGGACTCTTGGGAAACCTGACCATATTTAATGTGTTCACTTTATTGTTACGAATCAAAGCAAGAAAGATATAAAAGAAATAGAAACGATTTCGCAATTGACCAACAATCCGAAGCATTTGGTAACGGTGTGGCCGTTTTCCATCTTTTCACAGCAAAATACATACAAACACACACATACACATTTACACATCCAAATCTAATAAAGTAAAATGTTCACTTCGGAAATAAAGTCACAAGCCGACAAATGCTATGGCACAATGAATTGAACACTGAACTGATGGAAAAGGATAAAAATCGAGGTGCACGCCAGACATTTATGACATAAATTTGTGTCATAAAATATAGAAAATCTGTGATTTTCGCATTGTGAACTATTTGAATTCCATGCACATTATGTCAAAGCATATTATTTTGGTTGCCACATTCGATCGACCTGTACTTACATTTTATTGTTTTCGTTTTTACCCATTCACAGACATCAAAATCATTACAATTTCCATGGTCCGTATTTCGTGCATTTTGTACGGAATAGAATATGTCGTTTTGTATTTTTCATTTTGACCGCATCAGCAAAAAATGTCATCATATCAATTGAAATTGATGCGAGTACGACAAAGAATAACGAGAAATTTCATAATCAGTTTACGGTAACCAATCGAAATTTCATTTTATCTATTGTATTTGTGCCTTTAGTCCATTTATTAGTTTGTGTTTGATGGGAAACGAAAAAGGAAAAAGAAACTTATATCTGGTTGCTCATACCAAATGACACATATTATACGAGCGCATGGCGTAAATAAAATTAAATCGATGACGTCGATTTGTTGTGTCAATGGAATTTTTTTTTTTTCGTTTATTGTGTTGACTTACCTGTCGTTCACAACATGCTCATATTTCTTGTTGAATAAAGAAAATTGAGGGAAATCAGACAACAAATAGAGAATGAAGAGAGAAAAAGAGAGAGTGAGAGAGAAAAAAGAGAGAAAGAGAGAGAGAGAGAGAGAGAGAGAGAGAGAGAAAAAAAGAATAAAAATGTTTAACGCATTCGTGCAAATGATGAAATAAGACAAAATGAAAAGGAAAATCATGTTATTGACTGCCATGTCAATGTTCGACTCATTCAGGCAGAATGATGATAAGGGTGTTACAATAATGGCATTTTCCCTTTATATTCTTTTTGTGCAATTTTCTCAAGTGAAATGTCGTAAGGTGCGCGCCATCAGTTTGCCGGTAATGTTGTCACTTCGTTTGTAACCACACATTACCGTCCTGCACTGCCTAATTCACATGAAACGATTCTCATTGCTAAAGCGACGACAAAACAGTAATATGACAAAGACGATGACGAAAACGAAGACTTTGACGACAACGACGACAACAATGAATAAAAAAAAAGTTCCCGCTTAAATGAAATTATCTCTCTCCCGATATTTGGTTAAAGTTCATTTTTGACACGAAACCTTTGCTGGAACCCATTGTACTACTTACACCATCATGATGATGTCATTTAACAACCTTAAGGTGTTTTTATATTTAAATGAAAATGAAGACCAACCAAAGAAAAAAAAAAAAAAAAAAAAAAATTACACCGCTTGCCAAGTTAGAAATGCCAACAGAACAGTGAAAGAGATGATGGCAAAAAAAAAAAGGAAAAACTAAAAGCAGACGACAAAAGTTTTCACATTATTTTAATGGCAAATAATAAAATGAAATGGAAAATGGTACAAACTACGTTTACACGACACAGTCACAAGTACCAAGTACATACATTTTTCGCTCGATCTTCAATCTTTAATGTCGCACTTGCATAATCTTTTTAATACTTACAATCATTTGCTTTTTATCGCGGAAAAAAAAATAACCATTGTATACAATACATTTCCAAAACGGTTATACGTATGTATATCAAATTTGTTTTTCATATTCTGTTAATCTGATTAAAAGCTACGCAGTATGAGATGTTGTTAGATCTCATCGCAAGTACAATGGAATGCGTCCAGTTGTCATTGTTCTGTTGTTCATCACCCGCAATTTTCCAATTTTTTTTTTTTTTTTAATGGGAAACGTGTTCTATTCATAAGAACACAAATACTTACCTCTACTTTTCCTTTTCCTTTTGCTTTTGTACAACGATGAAACATGTCAAACAAGGGAGCCTGCATAAATTTTATGACATTTTTGAATGGATAAATTGTGACTTAATTATTCTTCGTTTTACTAAAAAATACATAAAATGCCATCAAATCGAATCAATTAAAAACACAAAAATATCCATAAAGCAATCTTATCCAAATTCGAAAAAGCGATCAAACAGCTGTTCAAAATAACAACATTCTAAACATAAATAAATAAAAAAAATACGCTCTCTTTGAAAAGTATATAAATGAGTGGACAAAAAAACTGTGAAAATGGAAAGGAATACAAATTCAAAACTAGATTTGTTTAGTTGATGCACATTCAGTGAATTCTAAAGTGTCTCTCGGCCATCAAACACACACGGCAATAAATTTTATCAAAAATTACTAAATCAATCACAATTATGCAGAATGGTTATTAATTGTATATAACGCGACCAAAACACTTTTGCGTGTATTTGCACGCGAATTGTGTGTGTGTGTGTGTTCGTTCATTTCACGTTTGAAACGATAAAGATAGAGATTATGGACAGTTGGTTATAGTTGGAATGTGCGTGTCGCATACGCGACAGACAGAGTTAGACTTCAAGTGATACGATTTGCAAATAAATTTATGCAACTGATAGCAGTTTAGTTTGCCACTATTTCACTATTATGATGGATAGCCAAATGCGCGAGAGTTTTGGAAAATTTTCATACTGGAATTTTGAATTATTTATTATTGACGCTTGACGCTTCGTTGGCATTATTGTCAACCTACCAAGCCAATTTCACTTGATATTTCAAATACATTTGAATGCCATTTGAACATGTATTCGCTTTTCATATGCAAGTGCATTTAGATAGATTTCAGAATCCGAACTGAATTTGAAAGTGATCGGTTGCACTTTACATTCATTATAAAATCAATGTGCCACTCTTTTATCGCTTGCGCTTTTATACACATTGCAATCTGTGTTTACGAATGATTGTGTATGTGTGTATGTATATGTTGAACCATTTTTACCGATGCACATGCAAGCCTCGAAAGTGAGTATGATTCACTCTAATTCCAATATCTCATGTCTTAAATTTATACGCGAATTATGTGCTCATATATGTGGCACACAAAATTTGTCGTTGAGCACATTTTTTTGACTCTCCTTCACTCTTTCCCGCTCTCTTTCTCTTTCTCTTTCTCTCTCTCTCGCTTTTTCTCTCTCTTCCTCGTTTGGCCTTGATTTGCTAGCCATTAGACATTTTTCATAACAAAGCGCCGTTACGGAAATGCACGCACCGCCAACACACAAATCTGACAATGCAAACATGCATGACCAAACGTGAACTATAATTCATTTCAAATAGTCCGTTTCGTAATTTTTCACTTGCAACAATCATCTCCGCTGCAAAATGCCACAATAAAATGAGATAACGGCAAAATGAACGTGTGAGAGTGAATGCACAGCACACATGAGAGCAAAAAAAAAAAAAAAAAAACAAAAAAACAAAAAAACACGCAACATTGTGCAATGGCAAGAAACCGCATTTGAAAAAAAGTCCATTGAATGATCAAAAAAGCGGCTTTTAGTATCAAATCAGTTGAATGACAGAATAGGAAAAATGTTAACTGAATCATCATGTGGTTTGGCTATTGTGTGAATTGGCACAAAAATCAACAATAAACAAAACATGCACACACACACAAATCACACCTTTTTGTGCATTTCAGTCACACGAAAACAGGCAACGACAATACGAACGAAAAACAAAACAAAAATGAAAAATAAACTGAGGCAGAGAGAGAGAGAGAGAGAGAGAGCAGCTTTATCAGTACCATTTGATGCTCGTTCACCAAACGATGATAGATGACTGC
This sequence comes from Resseliella maxima, assembly GCA_029041755.1. Classification (NCBI taxonomy): domain Eukaryota; kingdom Metazoa; phylum Arthropoda; class Insecta; order Diptera; family Cecidomyiidae; genus Resseliella; species Resseliella maxima. The sequence goes on along the minus strand of JAQOWM010000013.1, from coordinate 954,536 downwards.
ATGTCATATTATTTTAAATATTATCTCTATTTCCCATTGTAACGGGACAAAATTTCAATAATTATGTTATGCTGCACATCATTTTCGATGTGACTGTTTTTACGACACACATACCATTTCAACCAAAAACGAAATACAAAACGTGTCTGTATGCATTTGTACAGAAACAAACAAAACACAAATCAGCTCATCTCAATCGTATGCACCACTAGAATGAGAGAAATCCAATTAAACAAAATCACAATTGTTTCCGAAACAGCCCGTTCACCGCTCATCCCCGGAAATGCATCGTAATTTACAATTGATTCAATAGATTCTCGTGCTCTATTTTTTTTTTTTTTTGTTCTCTTTCTCTCATTTATTTTGATGTATTCAATTACAATATTTCATGTAAGCGATTTATTCATTGCAATGATTTTTCAACGATTTCATCAAATGAGGTTGAAAAAGAAAAAGAAAAAAACACATTAAACCATAAATAAATTGCCATAATTTATCTACACGATGACTTTTCACAATATTAAAAATTCCATTTTCATAATTTTGTACCTGTTTTTTTAAGAAAATATCGAGTAATTTTTTCGATTGATTTTTCTTATAAATAAATAATTCACTATTCACTTGATATGGTACTATTTTCGATTGAATCGTTTATGTCTAAATTCTGCTCATCATATGCATTTAAACAGTCCTTTAGCCGCGGTTCAAGTGATTTAAAATCATTTGCCGTCTCATTCACTAGTTCATTGAGACAATTTCTATAGGAGATTTTTGCATCCGGTTGTTCATTCAATGTTATCTCCTGAAAAACGAATACACATAATGATGGTTAAAATTTGTCGCAAGTACAGAATCAAAAAAAAAAAAAAAAAACCAAAAAAAATCTCAAAACCAAAATAAACCGGTTTATTTAATTTTGGTGGTGGATTTTATATTTTACCTGTGTTACATTTGTATAAATGATGCTTGTGCTTATTTTGTATGATTTTAAACATCGAAATGCTTTGGTTGATGCCATATGTAATACACCAACATGTTCACGTAACACCATATAAATGCAACTTTTATTTGACAATTTGGTTGCATTTACAAATGCAATCGGTTCAATGGCATTTAAATATTTTAAAATGCAAATTTTCAGACTGTCATAGAGTTGCATTGATGGAATTTCGAGTTTTCTCATTGTAAGCAAATATTTATCGGTATTTGCGTTTTTAAGCGCTGACCACATAACCGGTAAATATTTATTGATGTACGCCTCATTGCTTGTGTTCGTTTTATTCGATAAATGTTTCATTTCCGTGCTGATGATTGTGCTTTGAATATATCCAAACTGTTATGCATTGAAATGCATATTGAGAGGAAACCCAGCCATGGAATGTGTGTGTGTATGTGTACGCAATGTGCAATTAGAACCATAAAACAAAAAACAAATAAACAAACAAACAAACGAATAAATGGCAAAAGATAAAATAGTTTTCATGATATACGAGTGATGAGGGGAAATTTTTAATTGATTTTAGGATATTATTATACCTGTCCACCGGCAAATATAGCAACGGATAATAAAATTAGTGCAATGCTTGATGACATTATTTCGATTTATTAGTACGTGATTTGTCTGTTGTTTCAACCAACAAATGACAACTAACGAACATTGAAACACAAAATAATTGTCATAACGATTCGATTATCATAATTTTATTACAACAGGGTGCGATTTAAGACAATCATTGAACATACAATACAATTTACGTTTAAATGTGTCAATAATTGAACGTGATTGAATTATTTAGCACTCATTTTTATTTTTTCCACCCATTTTGTTTAATAGACAAAACAACAACACTGAATCAATAATCAGTGCACAGATATCACTATCAATTTAAAATTCACAAAACATTATATTCAAACCAAAACAAAACAAAACAAAACAAAATAAAACAAAAAAAAATGTTTTTTTCGATTTTCAAATACAAAAATTGTGCACTTCTTATTGTTTCTTTTGCCCCAATATCGTTACGAGATGTAAATAAATGTGCGAGATGATTTTTCAGTCAAATCAGTGTCAGAAATATCAATGAACTGAATATGTCAAACAGATTAATAATTTGCATTAAAAGCAATGCAAAAGTCTATCATCAATATTGTTGTTTTGGTGAAAACAGAAAAATGAAGGAAAAAAAAAATATCGAAACTCAAACAAAAACAAATATGGAATTCAATGTGATACTAACCGAAATTTTATTTTCATTTTGGACATATTGAGTGTTTGATAAGAATGGACATTTTTAAGTAAATAAACATGATTTTTTTTCATCGTTTTGATGAAGTTAAGAAAAAAATTTGGGAATTCTATGGATTTGTATTTTTTTTTTTTACTTTGGATTTCTTTGCATGCATGCATGTATGTAAGTGAAAAGTTTTCTTTTTGTTACAAATTCTTTCAAAAGATTGACAAAAGCATCATACTCTCTATCCAAAATTCATTTTTCACATTCTCACATTATTTCAATGCAACGGATGACTAAGGACTCAATTTACGATTCAATGAAATTGACATATTCACTTGCATTCAATGATCTAGAGGCATCCACAGTACACCGCACTATTTGTCCCCGAACAATGGCCAATAATCTTACGTGGCATTATTGTAAAGGAGCTGTACTACATGTCAAACAAACAAAAAAAAAAAGAAAAACGAAGCGAAACCGGGAAAAAGAAAGGCGAGAAACATGCAAAGCAACATTTTGAAAATACCTCGGAAACAAGTTGTAAAGGAAAAGCAGGCAATCAAGTATATTGAAACATATATATACAGTTATATTTTAAAATTCACAGCACGTTTTTCACCATTTACCTAGCGTGTTACAGTTGATGTCCTTTGGGATATTCGTGCTATATTGTGTCTGCCAAAATATAAATATAAATATCAGTGCCGAGAACCAGAACAGACAAATTTATTTCTCGTTTACAGCCGGTGTTGAATTGTCGCTGTTGTTAAAAAGCTGGAACAACTTACGGATTTAGTGTGTTCATGATGGCAATCGAAAATGAAAATAGTGTGAAAAAGAGATGAAAACAGCAAAATGATAGGTTGTAAAAAAAAAAAAAAAAAAAAAAAAACACCATGATAAACGGAAATTTATTTCGGGCCAAACAATTCATTCAGTCAATAAAAATTCAACTTGGAACAAGAAGTCAAAAATTGGATTTTAGGTATGTGAAGGTAGTAGTATATAAAAATAAATTCGAAATTGTTTGTTGGTTGTGTTTTCTCTATTTTATGTTTTCTCTCTCTCTCTCTCTCACTCTTTCTCTCTCGATTTTTCTCACTTTTTCACTTTATTCTCGTTGTGTTGTAAAGATTATGTTCGCAAAAAGTTTTATTTTGAGCTAAAAATGTGAAACGTCATTTTGCTGCATGCTCGCACAATCCATTTTGCTACAAAAACTGAATGAGTTACAGAATAATTGGGATGAACCAAATTTAAGTGGCCAATAACTTGAAAATCCCCAATATTAAATGTGAATGTTTAGTCATGAATGTTGATGTATTAATGATTTCATTGGTGTTAGTTTGAATGATAAACTTTGTGTAGCCTTGCCATTAATTTTTAATCCGGTCCAATTCGTCTACATTACATTTGTGATATACCTCTAATAAATGCCCATTTTAAATGTTTGTTGATGTCGAAACTATTTTTCTTGTGCATTAGGTATTCAACGGTGAATTCAGTGGCTATGTTGTCTCATATGTTTGCCTATTTCAATCCGTTACCATTCACTCACATACACCTAAAGTGTGAGAAAGTGAGACATGGGAATGCATTGCACTGTAATGATGAGTATCTTATTCTGTCTGGATTAAAAGCTTTTTTCTCTTTTCTCTCTTTCTCTCTCTCCTCTCTCTCCTCTCTCTTCACTCTCTTCACTCTCTCTTTCTCTCTTCTCTCTCTTCTCTCTCTTCTCTCTCTCTTCTCTCTCTTCTCTCTCTCTTCTCTCTCTCTTCACTCTCTTCTCCCTTTTCTCCCTTTTCTCTCTTTTCTTCCTATTCTGTTCATCTCTTCTCTTTCACACTTCTCTCTTTTTCTTTCACTTGCTCTTTCTCCAAAAAGTCAAAAAGTGTTTCGTATTCGATTTAGAAATGTCGAACGAGACAAAGTCAAAAAGGTTCTCTCAACCCATTCAAAATCATCTAAAACTTTAAATGGTGTAAAATAGGTGATCTCTAGCTTGTACTTTTTGTTTTTCTTCATTTTCTTCGTCTCCTCGATTCCTCATTGTTGAAATACAATAATTCACACCCAAAACGTGTATCAAACGCATACGGTTTTTAGCATTGCGACGCAATAAAACTGATGATGTGTTTAATTTGCACACAAATCTCAGTAGTGACATATTTGATATGTAACTAAATCTCGCGCCCATTCAAACCATTCATTTGTCGCCACTGGGCATGCAACACAGGAATGGATGTTTTTCCGGCTGCTATTTTTTGTATTTTTTTTTTTTTTTTTTGTTGCTTTTTTTGGTTTTATTGACGTTTCACACATGTAATGAATGTATCTTGTGCCACTTCCTCACTCATCAGACTCGATGAGTATGATGCGTAAGCTGCCGCTTAAGTTTTACGACACATTGTGATATGCTTTGCTCGGCTATGTATGAATGAACATTGGACATGGACAGTATCATCTCACCTCATCGTATTAAATATTGTTGTGCACATATGCATAACATCAGCAGCAGCAGTAGCAATAGCAGTAGCAGTAGCATATCACTGTAATGCTCTGACCATCATTCGAAAAGATGAGATTTGGTATGCGGGCATTACTACAGTACACATCCTGTCGAGAATGAAATACTACATGACATATCAAACCCCTTTTTACTGACCTATTCGGTATTTGCTTGAAATTCAATGTGCCGTTTGCTTTTGCCATACTTTTTGATTCGATCGTTTGGTTTGTTCATTTCATTCCAAAACGAAGACGAAGCAATACAAAATGATAATATATTATTTCGCCAAATTGTTTATACTTTAGTGCTATGAATCTGCTCAACGGTTCTCGGCAATCTATTAAAATTTACCAGAAGAATCCGTTTTAGTGAAAAAGAAAACACATTGAAATTTTGCATCACGAAGAAGAAGAAGAAGAAGGAGGAGGAGAAGAAGAAGAAGAAGAAGAAGAAGGAGGAGAAGAAGAAGAAGAAGAAGAAGAAGGAGGAGTGAGGAGAAGAAGAAAACAAGAACTAAACTTATGATATGTTTTGCCATACAAATTGTAATTTTTTTTACTCTTTGCGATTTTCCACAGATTGTTGTAGTTGGTCTTACGGGTGACCAAAAACGCACATTCCTTCATGTTACCAAATGGTCAAACATATTTCGAAGCAAATAAGCGTTAAAATTTATCCTAACAACAAGAGCTTTTCATCTTTTATCGAATAAAAGCAAATATTCAAAGCTATCAGTTGTAGAGTCAGAGAGGTAGAATGATTTACCAGTGCAATTTTAAAGCAAATAAAATGAGCCTGTTTGCGTGGTTGGGCCTTTTTTTTACGACTTATTTAATACACGTTTCATTCGCTAGAGATTTTCACTTTGGTTATGACATATCTCTGCACATAAACAATGTTTGTATTTGCTTTTTGAAATGCCTTCTCACGCATCAAACACTTGTATTCTCTTATTCGTTTTGTACATTGTATTTTGCATCAATTTCGTTGGAATTTACTTTTCCAATCCGCAGCTAAAACGGAATTAGAACCAAACCGAATCATCGGAAACCAGTATGAAATGCAGAACAAAAGCAAAAAAGCACACACAGTTCACAAAATTCACGACACACTGAAACTAACGTAGATATGCAGCTTAACACGACATATGCTAGACACCAATGGTCGTGCCTCTTACTTAGTAAATCCGCTTGTACATTTTTAAAGGAAATATTATGAATTTCTCTCGCTAAAAACAATAATAAAATCTGTTTATATTGTATTTATTCGTGAATATCTTGTTTCGTTTGCTCACTAATCGGTCTCGCATTTGGTCTGAAACTTAAAACTCATGCACATACACATACACACAAAGAGAGAGAGCACAGTGGAATACATACTAAACACATACACATACACATACACATACACATACACATTCACATTGACATATACAAATCGTTTGCTCATTTTCGCATTCAATTCATTTCCGTTACGAAAATGCGAACAAATAATGAGATCGAGAGTATAGTGTGCAAATGGAATGATGCAATAATTCGCACTTGTTCATTTCACAAAACTATATACGACAGCCGATTTGATTGAGTTGAAGTTGGAGCTTGTAGTCTACATGTAAATTGCTTTTACTGCAGCTTCGCCTAGATACTTCCAGTGGCCGAACGCTTTCACAATCAGCTTCAGTTTTTCTCGTTTTTGTTTTTTTTTTTTTTTTTTTTTAATATTTGACTGACATATTCATTCAGATGACACTGAACATAATGTTTATGCATGACTACTTTGCGAAAAGGAAACCCATTTGCAATGCGAATAAGTGTAACGGGCCAAGCCAATCCGAACTCTCATAACAGTCATCTGTTTTTCACTCAGTTTCTCTATCTCTCCATTTCTCTCTTGCCCTTTTTTCCTTTCCCTTTTTCTCTTACTCTTTCTCATTCTCTTTCTCTAGCTGACCAACAAAGAAAGAATGTTCGAAACAAATAAAATGCACTAATCTGTATTTATCACTGGATAAATTTCATTTGAAATACGCAGATAAATTTTAAAATGAAAATATTTTTGGATTACTGCTGCAATGGAATGATTGTGGCTGTCATACGTTTCTACTGTTGTTTCTGTGCGAAACGAAGAGAAAGAGTGTGTCATCGTCATTCATATGAATTGCAAAAATTGGGGATTGAGACAGGGAGGGGGGGGGGGGGTGTGGTTGGGGTAAGGGTAGGTTGTTAGCTTTAGCAAAGTAAATATACGAACATGCTTTCCATAAATGACTTTTCGTTTTCTCAATGCACCGTTCACCGAATATGCATTGTGTGTTCCTTCTTTCAGTCATCGTTTGAAAATTAAAACGACATACTACCACGAGAACAAAAAGAAACAACAACATTTGACGGAATTATGTTGGTATTCTCCATCGTACATGTACATCGTAGTTATTTTATAGTTTCTTTTCAGCCTCCATCACTCTCTTTTCCACTTCGTTCTCCCTCTCTCTCTCTCTCTCTCTCTCATGAATAGGCTGAAAACCGAATGCCCATTTTTGGCCCATTTTGTAAATATTTTTATAATCAGACATTATTGTGCTTCATGACAGCATAAAATTCAAATAAATTTTATCATCCGTGTTATTGTAATTTTCGATCCATTCACCTGACAGGCATAAAACCGGTGTGCAAAAAACGTGTTGGCGACCTTTCGATTTCATTTCCAACTAACATTTCTTGATCGTCTCCATGGTCCTTTTGTTTGCCGCTTTCTCTTTCTTTCTTTTTCTTTCTATTTCTCTCTCTCGCTCACTGTTTCTCTCTCTCTCTCTACTGTTTTTCACTCTCTCTTTCTTTCACTTTTTCTCTCTCGCCTCAACTATTTCTTTAAATTTATCGTTCGATTAACATAACATCAATAGCCTTAAATTTGAAAACATGTTATTTATTAAGGAAATAAACGATACAAAAAAGAATGTGGGAGGGTGAAAAATACTCCTTTTTGGCCATTTATATATGAACACGTACGATATGCCATTTTGTCTTGTGCCAGTTTACGGGTTTTTAGTTTTAGAGGGAAGAAAGCGATAGATGCAAAGTGAGCCAGTTTTCAATGTGAATGGCCATAATTTTTCGGTAGTCATTATAGCATGTATGTATGCTGTGGTAAGAGAAAAAGAGAGAAATACACATTGATTTTGTGTCTTTTAGTCGGTGTGTGAAAATGTGTGCGTATGAAAGGGCCGATGCCTGTTGTTGTGCTATTTGATTTGTGTGCATTCAAAGGTTTTTCGCACGTGAATGAGCCAACCGATAATCTATTTCCATACGTTTCGAAACGTCGTCGTTTTTTTTTTTTTTTTTTTCTTTCTTTCTTTCTATCTTTCACTCACTCTCTGCACCGTCTTGTACTCTGCCATTTTATTATTATGTATATTCCATTCTTCTCAGATGAGTATAATATTGTACATAAATTTAAAAAGGTTCGTCTTCGTCCACCCCTCTATGTTCGGCTGATTGAATTTATGCCTGTTAATGTGATCGGAAAATATTCACACCGTAAGCATTTTACCTTTCCGTTTATGTATTGATGTGTATGCAAGCCTGAAAATGCCAATAAAGCACTTTCATTGTTAAGAGACCATTCGCAGCATAATCGAAATTTCTCCGCACATACTATGTGAACAAACGAATGAACGAACGAACAAACGAGATTCAGAAATCCATCGCACATACGCGCGCCCATTCATTGCTCATGCAATCATGCCATTCGGCTCCGTGTCACATACAATATTTTATTTTCTAGCATTTTTACTTTGGTTTTGCTCGGGATTATACCTTTGCTGAATAGGAACAGTTGAGCGCCTTTTATTGAAACCTAAAACGATAGAGCACACACACACACATACACACATACGAAGATATTCAGAGAAAAAAAAAAATTGAACGGAATCCGGTGCACAAAGAACCAGAGTGTATTTAACACATCCAACTAATACACACAGCATCATCATCATCATCACTGCTACCTATTCTTTTCCGTCTTCGATCATTCTCCTTCTTTTTCTTTTTCTTCTTCTTCTTTTTCTTCGTCGTTTTTCATTCACAGTTGAATTTGATTCGATTTTTCTCTATTCTCATCTTTTATATTTTGCTTGGCTTGCTATTGTTCGCACAGGTTAAGCTTTTCGCCTATAATACGTATTTAGATTGTGCATTGTCGCATAATATATTGTCGCTTTATACAACGCACACAAACACACAAATACATACCCATACACTACTCTCAATCCATAAGTGATATCGTCATCATATTTGTGCTGGGAACAACAACAAGCAAAAAAAAAAAAATACCTTTTGGTTAGCCAACGTTTTTCACGTAGCTAAGCCACTCCGACGGCACCGTATTATGCATTATTGTTATTATTATAATAGTACCTCCTGTACAATAGTATCACCTTATCAATTCAACGGCAATCAATTTTTTTTTTCTGTATGTGTATTTACTTTTCCTCGCTTATGCTTGAATGCGTATCTTTTCTCACCCATCGAATGTGTGATTTTGTGCACGCGACTGAACATAATACCAAACAGACTATTTTCATACTTTCATCATGCTCGAAAATATTCATATGTGTCACAGCCTATATTCATTTCTTTATTAGAAAATGTAACTGTCTGTTTGCTCCAAAAATAAAAAAATAAAAAATATTGTCATTATGAATGGATGTGCAAGTATTCAATTTACAATTCATTTGTACAATAATTTTTCATTTTTCTTTTATTTTTCCATTGAAATAACTCATAATGCTTTTGTAAATTTTCTTATTGCTGACACCTTATGCAATATGAATAGCATTGTATGTTAACAATTATTCTAAAAGTTCAATATAATTTTTCCCAAATGATAATCGACAATAGACTTATTTTCATTGTTCTCTGAGCCATTTTTAATCGTTTATATGTTTGCTTATCAACCGGCAATTTTCATCAATCGTTGGCAATAAACGATGCAAACCATTCAAATAAAACATTCCAGCAATCAAGTGTGTGACACACACACACAATACAATATGAAAATTTGGTAATTTCCGTCAACCATATGTGCCATTGTTGGTGTTGATGCTATTTTTGTAGGTGTTGTTGTTGCCATTGCTTTTGTTGTGCATGGCCAATGCTCTTTTTTTTCTCTCTCTTTTATTGTTAAAACATAAAATTGAACAAAAGGACGACAATTAATTTCATGACGGAACTATGCATTTATTAAATTAAGTTATCTTAAATCAACGTGATAATAGTGTGGAACCACGTTGAAAGCACACACACACACACACACATACATAGAAAATATTCACCAAGTCAGAGAGGTAGCCGCAACGCACACAATTGTGCAAATTGAATATACCGTTGCTACTATGGACCAAGTGTCATATATCTATAGATTGCAGCAAAGGCTGTGTCAGCTCTCTTACTTTCTGAATGCTGAATGTTGGATACTGGGTAATACTTGAGGGGTTATTTTTTTCATATAGAAATATAGAGATAGATAGATAGATACTGATATCATGTATATTATACATATACTTACGGTGTATATATTATGAGGTAATTTTTAAGTACTGTGCTGTCAGCAATCGCCACTACTTGCCGTAAATATCATTCTCTAGCTCGCACATATATATCTCTATATGTGCATTTGTATTTTTGGCTCTTTGGATTCTTGCAACCATTCTTGTTTTCAATGTCTATTATAGTTGGCATTCGTAGCACATGATGTTATATTTGGTGTGAACATAATGAGCAGATACGATATTTGTTTGGTTAAATTCATTTATTCGCTTTTTCCCAACGGTATTTTCGTGCAATTTCTTTGTGTGTATGCCCAAGCGCCGTTCTCATTTTCTATTTTTCTACATATAAGTGTGTGAGTTCATGACTTCCAATTCCAAGTCGAAATTCACACACACACACATACACACACGATGCGACCGGGAAGTGGAAAACTCAGGCAAACAAAAACACATTCACACGAGATAAAAATTAGTCGTAAAAGATTTCGAACACACAACAACAACAAAAAAAACCTTTTTATGTATATCTCTCTCTCTACTTCTTTTATAATACTCTCTATGTCACACTGCCTTGAAGGCGAACACACATCTAAATCTCTCTCTCTCTTTCTTTCTCTCTCTCTCTCTCTCTCTCTCTCTCTCTCTCTCTCTCTCTCTCTCTCTCTCTCTCTCTTTCTCTTTTCCTCCCTTTATCATATTCACTGATGCTCTTATGCTCTTATGCTTATGTTGATGCTCATCCTTCGAAACCACTCACAACCTCACACTCAATTAAATGTATATATGCATGTGGCATGAAAACCCGAATTGTCATTATAATTTTCGACCTTTTGCACCACACCGTTGTCATTTTTGCTTAATTGCATCGGGAATACGTTGACCACCGTTGGCTTGTGTCTTTGTCAGTGTTTGCCTCTTAGTCTCTTCTTATCCCACTCCTTGTTTCCAACCCCCCCCCCCCCCATCCATCCATACTATCCATCCATCTTACCGTTATAATGTACATTGTGAGATAGAAATAATTCTGTGCAGTTCAAACACATGGTATACAGAGCAATAGTGTGGCTATGGCACTTACGATTGCTACTGCTGTTGTTACTTGATTATTTTCGCTAAAACAATTTACTTTCTAGAAATTTATACCGATATAAATCTACACGTATACATTTTGCTTTTAGTATCTTTATGCATTTTCCAAGTCATATGTACTTAAACTGTGTAGTTGTAAGCTTTAGAAATATGAATATTTCGGTAAAAATCCATCTTCTGATTACATTTATACCTAAAAAACAACAAAAATGAAAAATGAAAAAAGAAAAATTCTTGAAAATATCTAAATTCAAGTGACCAAATGTAAAACTGATAAATTGTGTCATTTTATTTGAAATACCAATTTTTTTATGGAATTAATTTTTCACAAATGAAATGGAAATGTCAATCTAATTAAGAGTATTCTATTAGAAAATCATTGTGTGTTCTAATTGAATGATCAGACATATTTATCGTGGACGATATCGTGGTTCATATGTTGAAATCAATGGTTCATAGTATGCAACATTTGTAAAGGTTGAATATTTATCGCTGTCACAGCTGTCCTGTTTGTTTGCTCCAGTACTTACGATACCACGAAGATACCATTTTTTACGATTTTTTTCATCAGATGGAAAAACTAAACCGCCACCACTGTCACCTGTAAATTATTTGACACATTTTTAATTTTTCTGTTTTCTTTTTGTATGAATCGGCATGAAAAGTCAAAAATTCAATGATTAAATTGACGTTTTACCTTGACATACGCTAACATTTGAATTTAAAAGTCCGGCACAAAATTTGTCTGGTGTAATTTGTGGTCGAAAACCAATATCTGATTCAGCAATACATTGAGTTCGATCAATAACTGGTAATTCAACAATTTTTAAAAATTCACTGGGTGCACCGCCACTTGATGTTTTCCCCCAACCAGCAACACGACCTCTCCATCCAGCTGGTACAACAAGATCATCAAATTTTAAACCATATGGAATGCAAATTGGTGTAATATATGATTTAAATTCAATTGTTGTTTTCAATACAACCAATACAATATCAGCTGCATAATTTCCAGTTGCATGATTATAGCCTGGATCATGGAAAATTCGTTCAACTTCGAATTTTTGTTCTTTTTGATTTTCAATGGCATCAAAATCAAGCTTTTCTTTACCAACACCAACACGAAACAATGATGGATCATATGGTCGATTTTCACTTGGATCCCAAAAACAATGCATTGCTGATATAACAACACGTGCATTTATAATTGTTGCACCACATTGAAGACTATATGTTGCACCATTAAATTTATAGATACCAGCATGCCATGGTACTTGATTGATTGAAGCTGCAAAACCGCCAACAACATAAGGTGTACCATCTGGAGCTTCTTCACCGCAAATTGGTGAACAAGTTTCAGGTAATGGTGACCAAATACCATCATCACCACATGAAATGATTTGTTGTTTAGCAGCCGATTGACGTTCATAACGATCACGGCAATTAACGCGAGCAATTGTACCTGGTTCAGCTGGTTCTGAACAACGAACTTCAACATCATTTAAGAAACAGCTTGTTGCAACAATTGATACGCCTGTAATTGCTTTTGTCGAACATCTTGGTTCACAATTTGGAATTTCATTACGCCAATGACCTTGGAAACAGAAATTTGCCGTTGCACCTTTAACAATATGATTTTCAAGGCATTTGTAATTGACTGTTGTGGCCGAATTGACAAATTCACCCGGTGATAATTTATCGGTTGGTTCAGATGCATATTCAATCCAACCATTACGTGGAACTTTTGTAATACGGCAAGCGCCTGAAAAAGAAAATCCAATTTTTTTTGTTTTTTCAAATGAAAAATAATTCGAAAAAAATAACGAAAAATGTTATCAGTTCATACCATTTGGAATGTCATCAAATGGATTTGTAAAGTAGATTTTATTTGGATCGTATGCCGGGCGAACTGTTGTGGTTGTAGTTGTCGTTGGTTGTGGTCTTCCACTCTCTGGGTAACCACATAGCAAGTAATTTTCATCAGATTCATCCAAACAATCCATGATGCCATCACAGCGAGATTTTTCATCAACACAAGCTCCGTAACCACATCGAAATCCAAATGGTGGACAACATTTTGCTGCACAATATTCAACGGATTCATCTGATGTATCTTGACAATCTAAAATGTAACAAGTCAATTTTATGAAAATATTCAATAAATAATGCATGATTAAAATGAAATTAAACAAAATGAAATACCTTTGGTTCCGTCACACAAATTGTCAAGTGGAATGCATTCACCTGATCTACATTGAAATTGTTCGGCTGAACATTTTCCTCTCAATCGTTCCTCATTGTTTGTTAAACATTTTTCCGTCAATTCATCTATACAGAGTTTATTCTACATTGAGTTTTATTTTTTCAATTGGAATTTTGGTTTAACAAACAATTTACCAGAATTATCAAAGCAATCTTTATTTCCATCGCATTCAGCCGTTTTATTCACACAAGCACCATATGTGCATCGATATTTATCGGCACTGCATTGGAATGATATGCATTCCCGTACAGATTCATCGCTACCGTCAGTACAATCAGCAAAACCTTAATATGGAAAAAAAGGGAAAACCAAACAAACCATCGACAAACGAATAAAAAATTAAAGATCTTCAATTATCAATCTCTGATTGATGGAAAATGCATACAAGTATTTGATAACAATGAATTTTTTTTAATTTACCGTTACACCGTTCATTAATTCCAATACATTCGCCATTTTTGCATTGCCACGAAAGAATTGAATCACAACCAGATTGTTGACCTAAAGAACATAAAATCATTGAAGACAAATGAAAAAAAAAAGAAAAAAAGAAAACATATAAATTATCATGAGTTTTGTTTTTGTTTTGATTAAAATGAACAAGACTGTTTGATCGCGCATTTCCAATTCACTTCCATTGCCTGTGCGGTAAATAAAAAAATGTGCGACAGCTGACAATACTTTGACATTGAACGCTGAACTATGCGAATGAAAAGAAATAATAATAAATGCTTTGCAGCTCACTAAATAAACATATCATGGAACGATACAAGTAAAAGTATAAACTTGCTGATTATAACATCGCATAGCTTGTTCTTCAAAATTCGAATGTTTATACGATTGCTATCTCTCTCTCTCTCTCTCTTTCTCTCTCTTTCTCTCTTTGTCTCTCTTTGTTTCTCTCTCTCTCTCTCTCCCTCTCTCCTTCTCGTTTGCTCATACTTTTTGTTGTTTATTTGTTATTTTTTCTTCTTCTTCTTCTTTATCTTTTTCATGAAAAAAGAGAAAAAACCGGTTGATTTCAATGTTGTTCGATAAACTAGTGTTTGTCATTATCACTGAGCCTCGTCAAATTGAATTGTGTTAATAAATTCTGTCTGTATTTGTATAAATGTGGTATATTATTTCCATGGGAAATACCCAAATACGCAAAAATTGTGGCGATACACAAGAACTAAGGCTGACGTGATTTTCACAATAATTCATGTCCCGTCTGGCATAGAAATGTCAATGGTCTGGGCCATATGAATTTCTAACAAATAAATTCCTAAACATTACATATAACACACCGAATTGAAAAATGCGCAATCAATGATTATGAATTATCAATGGCATTTACCTTTTGCAATGTAAACTGCATAAACCAATAGAACAACGGTCCATATTAAAAAATTCTTCATTATCACTAATTATTTTTTTTCGTCAGTTAAACATAAAAAACACAAATTTCAATGCACTGAATTCGAAAAAGAATAAGTCAAAAATTCGTCTTAAAATAATACGATGAAAATCGACCCAATCAAAATAGTTACAAATAAATTACACAAATTTAGAATATTGCTATTGAAGTCACAGCACAAACCACGCTCAAAACAAAAACAAAACAAAAAAAAAAATATCACATCCAGATTCGTTAAGGTTGTGATGTCAACTTGTCTGATCGGATCGAATAAAACTGGCTGGTAATCAAAGACACATTTTTGAATTCTCAACACTAAACCATAAACAAAGTCCAAATCGCAAACATTGAGATTAGCGTTGCCGTTCAAGATGCGCATATGACCGTATACGGAAAACAAGATAGAGAAGAGAATGAAAGAAGAAAAAAAAAAATAACATTAAATGACCAATAGAACAGAGAGAAATAAAAAAAAAAAATCACAACAACGCAAATTAATATAGCGTTGCGGTCTATGCAATGCGCTCGTGTGTCAATTATTGCTTCTTTTCATTCTTTTTTTCTTTAGTTTCTCAATGCATTCTTACTCGCTCTTTCGCTGCTCGTGTTTGTCTTTTCATCTTTATCTCTCTTCTTCACTCTCTCTCTCTCTCTCTCTCTCTCTCTCTCACTCTCTTCTTCACTCTCTCTCTATCTCTCTCTTTTCGACTTTGTGATGAGTGATCATGTTGTTGTCTGAAACGCACATACAAAATTTTAGTTGTTATATGATTGTATTTCTGAATACATATTGGTATGCTAAACACGAATACTATCAGACTGGAGGTGAGCTATCTGCCGAAACAAAACTTGATTTAAATAAGTCTCTTGACTGCATTGAAATATTGTCTACTGATTACTGTGTATAGTACAAAATTGTAATGTTTAATGTTCAGTTGAAAATCCCAATACAAATGCAATGATTTTGCTCTATTGAATGTTTGATGTAAACAAGTTTTATTGTTCAAAATATAAAATATTTTAGTTGCTTTGATTTTATTTTTCGATTTAAAAGAAATTTAATAATTTTATTTTCTTCTTCATTCGAAATGAATTTTATTTTTCGTCACTTCCTGCCTATATATATTCTTTTATTCTGAATAATCATCGACATTGTCTGTATATTGTTTTCTATACGTATCAATTATAAACGTAGAAAAGCGGCAATTTGCCATTTTATCTGTTCACTGAATGCATTTCATTTGAAAAATGGTCAAACAAGTTGTGGGGTTTTTCGTAAATAAAATAATATTTACATTCACCATTGGTATTTCTATAATATAATTTGTTAGATTGTATATCGTTAATGTGATAATATATTTCTTTGTATCTTTCATATGAATCATTCAAATGGGTTAAACAAATCGTTTGGAATATATGCGTGCTCTATTAACAGTCATAGTTTGTCTTGTCGAGAAATGTACATTTTTTTCTTTTTTTTTTTGACAATATCGTTTTTTTAACGATAAATACAAGAATTTGATAGCTTCAATTACCGTAATTGTGTTAATCTTGCGATGATTTCTCTTTAGATTTATGCATTTTTGATTTATTTTCATAATTTTACAAGCTGTGATGAGCTATTTTCACATATTTATAATTAATATGAATGAGATGATGATGATGAGAAGCGAAAATATTAAAAAAAAATAATTTTTATTCCATCTCTTCAATGCAAGTGTTGAGAAAATTTGATAAACAAATTTTGCGGCTTGAAAATGATGTTTTTATTATTTCACACATTTTGTATCCAAACAATCATTTGAAGAGAAAAACTAAAAAGATGAGGAAAGGAAAAAACAAAAACAAAAACAAAAAAAAAATTGTTTGAAATCTTTATGAGTTTGTTCTACTTTCAGCAAAAATCATAAATGTATCATAAAGAAGCGGTTTTATGGCCAGGTTTGTTTTATACATAATAACCGCCTGAAAAATTACTAATAAACGACTATGTGGCTATAAGTATTTGCGTTGCGAGTTAAGCTGCATCAAATGGGAAATTTTCGTGGAAATTATGTTGTTTGTAAAAGTCGCAAAGGATTGCTTTTATCTATGAAAAAAAAAAATCAAGAAAACTTACATCCCTGCTAATTGCCTTTTTTGAACAGCATCGTACGCAATGAATGAATGAAAGAAAGAAAGAAAGAAAGAAAGAAAGAAAAAAAAACGAAATTATTGTCAAGTTGTGTATTATATTTTCGGTTGTTTGGATTGTTGCTATCAGGTTTTCATTTGGTAACTTTGAAACTCAAAAAACATATTCCTTCATGCATATCACAAAGATTGAAAACATTCTCTATCTCATTCACACTAACATACATAAACATATAAAAATAAACATAGAAATGTTCAGGCTGAGAGCCACAAAATGAATGTGGCAACGAAAATGATGGCAACAACAGCAATAACACTTTACATATTCATTTACATGTCATAATCCTTATCTTACAATGTTGTTTGGTGTTCGCGCGCGAATTTGTCGCGGATGTTGTTAGTTCCGTTGCTTTTGCAATGTACTTTCATTTGCTCAAGTAATATTTGCCACAAGCACATTGAATATATATACTGTTGAAACCGTGCACGTTAATAAAGACAAGTGAAAATACCTTAAAATTTACCGCGCTGCGCACATACACACATAATTACCTCATTACGTTTGTAAATTGTTTGGTTCCATGTCAAGTTATTCAGCGCATTCAGTGTATGGCATTAAGCATGGAAATGGAGAGAGGAAGAGCATATTTTCCCGTGAATATGCATTGTGTGATATTCGCGTACGGATGGGGGGGATATGAAGAGGGAAGGAGGAAGAGTGAGATTGGGTTTGTCTTTTGTCGAGCCTGCCGTGATAATGGTGCTCGCACCGTCGATGCCATACTAAATACACAAAAGATGGAAGGACCCGGAATTTTGTCATCAAAATACACAAACATAAAACTACGTTCCGGCTACAGAAGCATCAGCAACAACAACAACAACAACAACATGTTGCCTGTTGTGTACTCACTTAAATAACAATTTTCATCAGTATCAGTGTGCGAATCGCGCTTTTAATCTATGTGCTCTGTTTGGCTTTGTGTATTGAACTAATTCGCTGCATGCCTATCTCTCCCACCGTGTACGCTATATAGTACAATCATTTGCTTCATTTTCTCAAACAACATACAAATGAATGAATGAGTGCAAAAAGGAGCAAAAATATAAGGGAAAATTAGTACATCTGAAAATTTTTCGTTGATGAAGCATCCAAAGAAAACGGAATAACACATTATCTTACCTCATAATTGAGCCACTTGTCTAAATTACTTTTACCGAGTGCGTTCTATTTGAAGCACAAGCGAATAAACATTTTCTAAGTATATGTACGATATTCTGGCATTTATATTACATGCACACAAACAATCTATGGTTAAAATATTTGAATAAATGACATTCAAAAAATAAAATGTAAAAATCACTCTCATTTGTACACAATATCAATGATTGTAGTGGGGAATTTTGTTTTGATATGCGTTTGTATTTGTGTTTGTAACATTTGATTGTTTGTATTCCTCGTATTAATATAAAACTGGGTTTCAATCGTGTTTATAGAAAATCATTAATGCCGGCTTATTGTTTTCATCGAAAACTGTATTTGTATATTGTTTCTTAGGAAAGAAAACGAGAAATAAAAATAACAATCAAGAGTTATATTCGATCGAAGAGCAATTGGACCGAACGATAACACAAGTATGTTAGAGGAAGAAAGATGATTCGTTTTGCTTATGCGATGCATAAGAAAAATGACATTTAATGAAAACACACAGCGTATTAAATTCAGATTCGAATACATAATGCGTTGCTTGGAAGAAATAAAATGGACACTTTGTGCGTTTATGAAGAAAATAAATTTTTTTAGCAAATGAATATTCTTTAGTTTGAATTTGATTTTGACACTGTATAAATCAGTTGTCAGCATAAAATACAGAAGAAAACAACGAATTCAGAATGGTGTTCTTGGGAAAAATTCCAGATTATTCGGATGTAAGTGATTGTTAAATAAAAAAAAAAAACGTGCAAATCAAATCGTTCGCAATGGGTAATTGGTTAATGCGACATTTAAAAAATTGTCCTTTGCAGATGAGCTCAATGTCATCATTGATGACCAATTCAGAAGATGAAGATGTCATAGAATATGAACTTGAATCAGTCTACGCTCAATTAAAATTGCCATGGCATGAAAATTATTGGCACATTAAAGTTACACACGTTGTTTCACCCAGTGAAATATGGGCAACATTAACAACAAATGCGGTGAATAAATTTCAATTGAAAATTTTAAATCAATTGCAATAATCAAATTTATTCAATTATTTTTTGTTTTTTTTTTTTTTTTTTTTTTGTTTGTTTTCTATAGATTATTGTGAATCGTATTGAAAGAATTCCATCAGCATTGAAGGCAACCCATGGTATTATCAGCGGTGAAGTTTATCTCGTAAAAAATGGTTGTACAATGCAACGCGTTAAAGCAATTAAAAATTTTTGGATTGGAAATCATGCATTTTGTGATTGCTTTTACATTGATATCGGTAAATTTGAAGCAATTTCACACGATCAATTATTTTATTGTACAGGTGAATATTCAATTATTCCACCGCAAGCGATTTGTTTTAAATTATTTGGTTTTGATGAATTGTATCATTGTCCAAACATTGAAAATTACTTAAATGCCTGGCTTACAAATAAACAATTGATTGGTTGTTTAATGATGGCTGAACAACAATATCAAGTTCAATTGAAAAATGGTATCGAAATGCCAAAAATATCAATAACACCATTCATTTTTTATCCAAAATTTACACTTTATAAACCAATTTTGTTAAAACAAATTGGTGAATCGATGCCAAAGCCAACATTTTTACAAAATGATATAACCATTGCAAAGGTATCACATGTATCATCAAATGGTATTGTTTATTTCAATTTGAATGAACGTAGTATTAACTACATCAATACGTTAAACCAAATTGTTGGAAGTGTTAGCGAAAATCAACAGTTTTTACATCATTCGGATGTGGCAAATTGTGTGGTATTAATTTATGACATTGAACAGAATATGTATCATCGTGCCAAGATTATTGGTGTTGATGCTGAATTTTCGCCATGCATTTACAAATGCTTTTATATGGATAAAGGTAACACAGAATCGGTGGCCGCATCAAATATTTATACGTTAAGTGATACAACGATTTTGAGCTATTATCCAGCACAAGCTGTACCAGCAAAATTGCATTTATTGCCCAACACATTTGAAGATACCATTTGTAATCGACTCAATGACATTCTAACAAACAATGTTAAAGTTGAGATTAAAGTCATCGATCAAAATGGTACACTGCCAATGGTCAACATTTTCAAAAATTCGGTGAATATCAATAAATTGATTTACATGGAACTTGAACTCTACAGGTATTATTGCATGTTAGCCAATTTCAATCCATCCAATCGATTTATATGTCAAATGAATCTAATTTTTATGATAAATGAATATCAATTTTCTTATTACAGTGATGCAATGCATGCAGCATTTCCAGACTCATTTTTTTAAATTCGAATTTTATCAAAACTACTGCATCTTTTGCCGAGCATTTGTATTTTTTTTTTTTTTTTTTTGCTGAACAAATGGAAAATCTACAGACTTATATGATATTTTTAATCGTAAATTTTGACCTATGAAATTGACATAACAAATCATATCAATTTTAAAAGAAAAAAAAATTTGTTTTAAGCATTTTCAAAGTTATTTATCATATACATTGATTTGCACACGAACATTTTCACTCAACTAAAATTAGTATTTATGTTACGCGCAAACACCTTCATATTTTATAACTCATAATTTGATGGCAGTGGCGGTGGCGGCAGCGGTGGCATAATAACAAAAGTATGGCAAAGTAAAAATGTGTATGTGTAAGTCATTGAATATGATGAATCTAATTTTAATACAAAAATCTACGGTGGTTTTATATATTTCGAAAAATTGTGTGCGAGAGAATGCTAATAACACAATTAAAATCTGTATTAAGACATTAATAACACATCATGGCACATCAGATTTTGGGACCAACGGCAATATTGTGTGGTAATAACATCAAATCCATTCTCATAGTAAAAACCAAACAAAAATATCTCCATCTCATTGTTGTCATTGTGTTTGTCAGTGACGAAGCAACACAACATTATTTATTAGTATTTATAATTTTAATATCATTTTCAAAACTTAATTCAATGGATCATTTGCAGTCGTACTCAATGTCGAAATGTATTATTGTGTTATCGAAATATAAACCACCTGAACCTAGATTATAATATTTATCTAACCGAACGATTTCAACCAACTTTTAAATAATAACTGTATAAGATGAAATTATATTACAACACTTGAACACCGTTAAACTCTTTCATTCGTATACGTAAAATGGTAAGCAAAGTAAAAATGAAATTAGTTAAATTTGATTTTGCATGTAACTCATTACAGCAATCTACGGTACCTAACTGATTTTGTATGTTAAAATGTAATTTTCTATGCCGAGGGGTTTTTTTTTTTTGTTTTTCTTGCTTTTTCTCTCGAGAAAATTTCAAACAAGTTTGCAACAACTTTTGTGTGTGGTTCGTTGCTTGACTTAATGTCATCATACATTATGCCGTGTATTTTAATGATGATAAATGAGTTGACACATTATTATTGCCATTGTTATAATCCCGGTAAACGAATCCATATTTACTCCTTTTTCAGTTGCGTTGCATGTCATTCAATTTTAATAAATTTCATTTTCATTTGCATTATATTTGAACTCACACCTGATCTGAGACTAAATTCGATGTATGGAGAAAATAATCATTTTCTATACAATTTTAAATTTTAAGATAACAAAAAACACACAATAATCAAATATGCTTCCACGGGGAACACGAATAAAAATTGAAGAAGAAAAAAAGAACAAAATTGATTTTTATATGCAAAAGAAAAAGTCACGTTGCTCGTGACCAAATATTTTGAAAAATTTTTGTTATGAAAATAAAAACAATAGATTCAATTTGGGTTGTTGCCGTAATAAATTTTAATCCTGTGATGAAAATGACACCATGGTCATGTGTCTGAAGTTTTATTAGATTGTCTATTCAAAACGAAATATTTGTGTTTTATTAAGTTTCATCACCTGAATATCACATACCTCTTGGTCAAACAAGCAATAAAAATCATGTGAACTTAAACTAACGGAACGTGTAGAATGAAATTAAGAAAAAAAAAAAAAATTTTTTATTGTTTTTTAGGCGTTCAAGCAAATCACTGATTTCAAATGATGTAAATGAAAACGATGGCAATGTGACAAATTATAGTTTAACAGATGAATTTTGTTCATAAATTCTAATTTTATTTGGTAGTCGCCATCGAAGTGACAGCTAGCAAAAATAATAAAATTTAATAATAGAATCGAAAATCTTGTGCGTTTTTTTTTTTGATTCTTCGACTCTTCATTCAGTATGTTTATAAACATTTTCAGTTTTTATTGTCATTTTGTGTGTGTGTGTGTGTGTGTGTGTTTGTGTGTGTTTATGTTTATATTCAATGATGCTATTGCCGTACGTATATATTGTGGATGCAATGTTTAAAGGAGAGAAAAGAAAAAAAAAAATCAAAGAACTAAGGCGGACAAGATAAGTAGAGTTAAGAATCGACACACGACAGAATCATATTCTTGGTTGAATCAAAAGTTCGAGAGCCCAAAAAACCTAAATTTAAACTGATTTGAATAAAATCAAGTCGCGCGCGCGTCCATTTAAATATTCATTCAAAGCCAAGTGCAGAAATGAGATGAAATAACTAATTCGACGCATTTTCTATTCGACAAATACAAAATATATTTGAACAATTAAACCATTTTATGATGTTTTTGCTCCAATTTGTGGCTATACGTATTACTTATTTACGTTCGCAAAGTCACCTAACGGCAACGTAGATGCACCGCCATCTCTCTCTCTCTTTCTCTCTCTCTCTCTCTCTCTCTCTTTCTCTCTCTTTCTCTCTCTCTCGCTCTCTCATTTCTGTCTCTCTTCATTTCTCTTTAATTTTTTCTCTTTGCCCCTTTCGTGGACGTTGAATCAAAATATGTGGCAACTGGCTGCACTTGGTTGCCTTCGATTTCATAAAAAGCATTTCCTGGCCGATATCCAAATTCATGAAAGTGATTTTCCTGAATTCTGTCCCGTCATTTCATCTTCCTTGACTTTTATAAGTTGATGCACCTTTTTTTTTATTCGATTGTATGTTTTTTTATTTTCCTACGTGTGCACATACATCGGCAAAACAATGGACAAAAATCTTTGGATTTTGATTTTGATATTTGTTGTAAATGAGTGTTTAGTATGTTTTGATGTGAGTAAAAAGACACTTTTGAGGTGACAAAACGTCTTGATTGAAATCTTTTTTTTTTTCAAACTCAAAGCATGTTCTAGCAAAATGATTTGCCACATTCGAAATAAATCAAGCGTGTGGAATTTACAATAATAATAATAATAATAATAATTGTTATTATTATTTTTATAACTGTTTGAACACGATAATGTTGAATGGGAACTGAAGTCAGAGCTAGCGCCAGAGCAAAAGCCAACGCCAAGAAAATGACATCGTAAATATGCAGCCGCAATGAATTTGGTAATACTTTCGCCAAGAAAAAATAAGACGAAGAAAAAAGTATAAAGTACCGGAAATTTTCGTTGAGAGAATAAAAACCATTTAGAGCGAGAATTTTTAAACCGAAATTGTGACGCATTACATTGTCCGAGGTAGAATGATTTTGCTGCTGTCTCTCGCGAATTGTTGTTTAAGGTGACTTCTGTATCGATGGGAATTGTGCCAAAATTGTGGCGTTCATATTTTTTTATCATCGTGTAAACAGCGATGTGTACTTTAATTTTTTTTTTTCCTTTTCTTTTTTGCCTTTTATAATCGTTGATAAGAAATTCAAAGACAAAACAAATAATAATACAAGGGAAAAAAAAGGAACGACCAACATTAAAATGATAGAAATGTTGGTTTGTAATTGGCCAAAATATTTTATATTTGCACACAATATCCGTTCATTTGTTCTCCGAGATGCGTGAGAATGAAAAACAGTCAGAAATGACAAAAAAAAAAGAACTGTATTTATTTACATATGCGATTAATAGCGAACCAATTTGCGGTGTTATTTTTGTCAAAGCACACGTCGGCATAATATATTTCCAGTTAATTTGGAAGTTTTAAAATAGTTTAAGAGCCGATTAAATGTGAATAAAAGATGAGCATGTGTCCCAGAAAAGTTCGCTTTTTATTGCAATGTGCATGCATATAAATAGCTCTTACGTAAAATGAATGAACCCACATTGCGTTCAATTACACCGTTAACTTTAGCATTTCAGTGACCAAACTCTAACACAATGTAACTATAAAATATTTAGCAAATAACATATTTTTCGCATGGTTAGCAATCGATAGATTGGTTGTTTATTTAACAAAAGTGTGTTCGTTTTTATATTGTTGCTTTGTATTGTATTGTTTATGATGATCAGCGTCAATAAAAGCTGTGAAAAATGATATCGTTACTTGTTCACAGTAATCATCTGTGTGCCATCACATCGAAATAGAACACACACACACACACACACACACACACACACAAACACACACACACAACGCACACATTGTACAATATTTTCGAAAGTGTTCGATTGTTTTAATTTGCCAGTCAAATAGACTGCCGTGGCTATCATTTGTATTAATAAATTCATATAAATGGGACCATCATCAATGCAACATGTGATGCTAATATATGCATGGTGTTTTGGCTTTACTACCATTTTCAGTACGTCATTTTTTCTCTTTTTTTTTTTATTTTATTTTATTTTTTTGTTATGCGTTTCAAATGCGTGCTGTTTTTATTCTGTTTGCTCCATTTCTTCGTTCATTTTCATTTTATTCATTCATTTATACGGCAATAAGGTAGGTGCAACGATATTGAAACTGATAACAAAGATGATCTATCGATTACCATAAAGTATCAGCTGCGTAAGCTTTAACATTTATGCATTCATAAAAAGAAAAAATATTACATTCCTAAAAAAAAACACACACACACATACCAGAAAAATATACATACCAGAAATGCCGAATACGAAAGTCGTTCATAATGCGTGCAAATGTAAAATAGAAAATCACCTATGTTGCACTGAACATTGTCGCAAATTCGAGAAACCAACAAAAAAAAAAGGAAAATTACGGACGTGTTATAAATTCACGCGGGTTCCCAAAAAGAAAAAAAAAAACCAAATTTATACATTGCGTTTTTTTCCCCCAACTTGCAAATAGAACTCGTTCGAAAGGTTAAAAATGACATTGGAACGAGGCAACTTGGTTGTAAAATTGAAAATTGATTGTAATGGCTGATACAACAATAAAAACACAGTCGAAATTAACGACGTGATAATTTTTTTTTTCCTCTTTCTCTTCACTCGTTGTGCTAATAAGAATATAAAAAGTCAAAGTGTGAACTTTGGGTCTTTCAGAGGCCAAAAATGAGTTTAAAAAAAAAGTTGAGTGTGATAAAAGGAAAAAAGAGAGAGAGAGAGAGAGAGAGTTTGAAAGAGAAAGAGGGGGAGAGAGTGAGAGAGTTTGAAAGAGAAAGAGGGGGAGAGAGTGAGAGAGCTTCAAATTAAATGAGATGATCATCCGTTTTGATAATAAAATTACTTTACGATCAAAAAATTTTCGTTCAATTTTCAACCGATGAAATAATATAAACGAATAAAAATAAACACAAATAAAATTGTTTGTTCGTAATTTTTCCACTTTTGCACGCACTCTTGAATCGTTTTTTTTATCTATAAAAATGTGAAAAATCGATAAAATAAAAAAAAAAAAAACCAGGAAGGTAAATAAGTTGCCTGAATTGATGCACTAAAGTCGCAAGTTAAAAAGCTCAAGTAAGAGAAAGAGAGAGAAAAAGAGAGAGAGAGTGTGAGAGAGAGAGAGAGAAGAGAGAGAAAAAGAGAGAAAAAGAAAGAGAGAGAAAGAATATGCGTGCTTGGTACGTGCCAAGAGTATTATAAAAACACTAACGAAAACAATTTTCAAACAACGAGAAAACGCAAACGATTCAATAAATTCATCAATTTACGTGCGATGAAATTGTCGAAGTACACCATATAAGAACGTGGGCAATGTGCAGAGAGCGAGAAAAAGTGAATTTTTTTTTTTTTTGCATCGAATCCCATACAGAGAAATGAAAAAGAGACTATGGCTAGGCCAGAAAATTTACTCTTGCCATGGACTAGATAGATGTGAATGGAAGACAAATGGACATTGAAAAAAAAAACAACAAAAAAATGAAAAACAAACGCACAAACAAAATGCGATGTTGAATCCAAAAATATGAAAGAGTGAATTCATTAGCAGTGACCAATGGACCAAATCAACCTAGATAGTTTTTAAGCATTCATCTATTCACCAACATATGTAGCAAATTGTGATCCAATGTTCTGTTACGTAATTGGTTGTTCGGTATTGTTTTGCTAGGACATAGAACAGAATGTGAACAATTAGATGAACTTCCGAATGTACCATCGATTGAATGTTAAACTGCAAAAAAAAAAAAAATTGAATCGAATGAATTATAGCTTGCGTGGCGCAGATGGTATAGGTAACATTGTGAGAGATATGATCTGAATGATTTTCAATCCATTTCACTTCAGTGATTACAATACCATTTCTGCATAAGGTAATGTACAAACAAAAAAAAAAAAAAATCTCAAGAAAAAATTGAGTAAAACTACGGCTTCCACCAAAAAAAAATAAGTAAGAACCAAAGTGGTTTTGTATGCATATGACAAGCTTTGGAAACCAAACATACGAAAAACGATGAGCAAATGGTGCAGCCAAGAAAAATGCAAGAGAATACGTTGCTCGGTGAGATTGTGCAGTGTTAAAAAAAAATCCACATGGTAGAAAGCAGGCAAAAATAAAAGCGCAGTGAGTGAAATGTAATCAGAATTCAGATGGAAAATGCCGCAGGTTTATTTTGTCTGTTGGCGATGGGTTTTTTTTCATCTTCTTCTTTTGCATGAAACGTGAAAGGTGTCTGATTCTTATTCTCGCCGTGAATGCATATTGCAGACCCATCATCATATTCTTTTCTTAATTTTTTCTCCTATTATCATTATCTGGTTTTTTTTTTTCTCTTCTTCTTCTGGAAAACTTCATTCTGTTTGCTTCGAAAAGAAAAAGAAAAATTCTCAATCTTCTTTTTTTTGCAAAGTTTTGAGGTTGCGCGTGCGAAAATGACATACTATGACAAAAGTAAAAATATTGATTTCAACGTTTCTCTTCTTTTCACTTTGCATGAACGCGTTCACCTTTAGTATATTTTTTTTATTCGCATTTCTTTTTTTTTTCGTTGTTCGTGATTTTAAATTGCTGGCAAAGGTACATGTGGCTTCTCCGCACTTAATTTCACTTTTTCAAAAGATTTATATTCAATTTTCATAGTTGATTGGGAGCTTTGCGGCATCCAAACATACATGCTCACATTCAATTCTTCTAATTAGTTGCTATACAGTTGTTGCTATGTCAGTTGAGTGCTTGGCCACCGTTCATTTGATACTTAAAAGAATCGATCGGAAAAAAACGTTTTAACAAATATTGACGTTGGCATTTAGGTAGCATCTCTTCACCTTACTCTCTCTCTCTCACTTTCTCTCTCTCTCTCACTCTCCCACTCTCTCACTTTCTCTCTCTCTCTCTCTCTCTCTTATCTCTCTCTGTCTCTCTCTCTCTTTCTTTCTTTCCCTTTCTCTATCTTTTTCTCTCTCTCTCTCTCTCTCTCTCTCTTTTCTCTTTCTCTTTCTCTTTCTCTTTCTCTTTCTCTTTCTCTGTCTCACACCACTCGTTCATTCATTCAATATTTTTTCGGTAGCATCACCGACAAAGTATACAGAAGACTCGTTGAAAAGGAAGAATAGAAAAGATAGAGAATGAGAGGTAGAGAAACGACCAAGACACATTTCCATTTTACATTTAGTTGATTTTGATTCTCAATGCGGAACTTTTTAAAATGTTCATGGTTTATATATTTTCATGAGACACGAGACCTCATGTTTGGAAGGTAATCGTTATCCGTTCTCTTTATCTCTTCCTCTTTCTCTCTCTTTCTCCTTGTTCTACTTTACTCTCGTGAATAGTGTTTGATTTTGCTTGTAAAGTGAGTTGACAGAGATAACAAAGAAAGCAAAAAAAAAAATGAATGAAAAAAAAGAAGAACAGGAATCGAATGAGGAAAAGGAACGGGAAAATTTTTCAAAGTAAAAATAAAAACTAACGAAAATTGAGTCTCGATGAAAATTTTCACCGTACATCCAATGTGTGTACGGATATGCGACCGTTTGTCTATGTATAAACGGGCAGTTGTTGTTGGGCTAAACGAGGTTTGTAGCCAAAGTAAGCATTCGGGCTAAAGAGGAATCGCACTGAATAAAATATCCAAGTGGTTGCGCGCTTTGCGCACACACACTCACACACACACACACACACACACACACCATATATTGCAGCTGAAGTTGATATCCGGTTTGTTTTCTTTGTCGATCCATTGTGGAATAAAAAGAAAAATAGCAAAGCAAAGATGGAAACGAAAGGCGAACCAAATAAAGGGAAATGAGACGCAAAAAGTAGCAAAAACAAATATATTTTCTCATCGCTTTCTATCTCTCTGAATCGCTCTCAATGGCAAACACAATTTAATAGTAAAGTCCAGGAGGAAAAATGCCATGTATTTTTCTATATTAGTGGCATAATGCTATAGTGCTTGATTGCAATGAGTAATACTTTGGAGAGGCAGAGAAAGAAAGAGAAAGAGAAAGAGATAAATAGAGAGCGAGAGAGAAAGAGAGAGAAAGAGAGAGAAAGAGAGAGAGAGAGAATGAGATCTAGAAATGGATCGGATTGAAAGCGTGAAAGGTAAAAGCATTGTCCTGCAACTGCGACAGCGGTAACAGTCATTGTGTTTGCGTAAATCTTAGCACGATAAAGGAAATTGAGTGAGTGAAAGAATAAAATAAAATAGAAAAGTGGCATATGAAAAGCGGCGAATAGACGAACAATGAAAACCCATCAGCGCATTATCCAAAGTGTTGATAGACTGACCAAAAACAGACATATATTTTGGGTTTTATATTTAACAACCAATTGAGCAGCCAACCACACACACACACACACACTCACTCACTTATTCCAACACAAAATGTTGGATATTCAAACACACCGCATAACACATTCGCTCACATATTACAATGAAATGGAAAGCTAACTCAAAAGAAGAAAAGAAAATAGCCACGAAAGTCTAAATTGAGAGCCAAAAACCATTTCAAAAGGTGGATGAATATAATTTGGTATATCACAACAAATTGACGTTGTTTATATTATTTTCGATTTTTTTTTTTCACTCTATCACTCTGTCTCTCTCGCTCTCTCTCTCTCTCTCTCCCATTATTTTCCCATTGTATTTTTCCTCTTCAGTAAATTTGCTTGTTTGCTTCTTATTTCCTTTTGCATTTGAACAGTAAAAGGAAAAATGAATCCTGAATACACACACACTGCAGTGGAAATGAGCCAAGCGAACCATAGATTTCGAAGGATGGAAAATGAAGAAGAAGTACCAATATACGACTAACCGAAAGGAGAAAAGGAAGCAACGAACGAACAAACAGAGAGAAGAAGAAGAAGAAAAAAAAAAATGAGAAAAAGCGTTGATGGCTCATGAAACACTTCCATTATACCTTGAGATGAAAATGGACGAGAAAAGTGGTCAAGATAAGAGGAAACCACATAAGTGCGCTTATTATTATTATATATTTGTGTCTGTGTATTGTGAATAATGGTGGCACAAGTAGTCATCGTTGTCATGCCCCAAAATCGAAGCCCGTTTCTTCATATTTCGGTAACAGTGAAAATTGCTTTCGGTTCTTACTTCTTTAGATAAGGTGCATTGAGGTGGAATTCTTCTCTCTTTTTTTTTTCTTCTCATTTTCTTATTTGCCTTTTGTACCAATAGAAACAACAACAACAGCAATAGCAACATTAACAGCAACAACAACAACACTTTGACACACTCGAATTCGCACCCAAGTAAACATATTTAGTACAAAAATGTACGTCCATTCGTTCGCTGACTCAATGGTCATAAAAACTAAAATAGAATGAGTATCGAGGTATGTCGTTCATTTTCATATATTGTCTTAAAAGCAAAATATATGTGCATTTTGACGCTTTTCGCATTGACGAAGTCCCGATATCGCTACTTAAGTGTACACTGGCCAAATCAAATAGTTCGCATGGATGTGTATGTGTGTGTGTGTGTGTGTTTATATGTGGAACACATATAATAATAATAATAACTTTCGTATGAATTTTCGACACAATGAGATGTTTCACCGGGAGCAAAATGAAAACACAAACCAACCAATATATACTAAAAGTGAATACCGAATGAAAATGGGTAACGTAAAAAAATAAGTAAAACAAACTTGGTACGCGCATTGTTTTGTATCGTTGAACTAATAGTTCTTGGACGATATCACCCGTGCTACTGCAGATAACAATATTACGTAATATAATATTATAGCCTTCTATCTTCTTATTTAGGTGTTGCTGGCACTAATGCGTTTCCCATTGATAGTGCTGTTGTCGTCATCGTCGTCGTTGTCGTTGTCGTTGTCGTTGTCGTTTTCGTTGTTGTTGTTGTTTGTCTCACCGTTGTTGATTCAATGTTTAGCTTCCTTTCATGCATCTCAGATGAAATCGAAGCACTTGTGTCCAACTTTGCAACGGTGCTCCAATGCTTTTAAGTGTACGTGCATGTGTGTCGTATAAAATAATGAATTTTCTTCATTTAGCATTAAGAAAACATCAAAAGGGTCAGTTATGGCGTCAAATGCCATAACCGTTATTTTCCTATCGCAAACAAACAGACCCAAGATGCCATTCATATTTATAGTTTAATGTTATATTAAGAATCTCTCCTGGCATAGACACCACACACACACGCTCGTCCATACTATTCTATCTTTGTCACCATTCACACCGTTTGACATTCTTAATGAAGCCTTGAGAAAACGATATCACATTAAATGGCACTCGAAATGCCTTTTATTTATTCGCCAAAAGTTTTCATTGCTTGAACGTTTAGTGTTTTATAAACAAAATACGGCTATTTAAATGCTCAAATGAACATCAAATGAATGGCACACTTTTTAAGCAGCATTTTAATTGAATTGATGTCGAAGGACAAATCTGCATAATGACTAAAATGACCAAAAAGAACATAGACAATTTAATTGAATGAGATTTTATGCAAAAAAACATGGCAAACATTCAAATGTCATTTGATTTACTTATTTGTAGAATGAAAATCCATTTCAATTTGAAAGTTTATTCAAAATTTTCATTTCAATCGATTGAATAAAATACAAATTCGAAATTCTTTTTACGATTAAAATTGAATGTTATTTATTTGTAGAATATGTTGAAAGTAAAAAAAAAAAAAAGAAAAAAAAAAGTATTTTCAGAATTAATGTTCTCTCTATTTCCTAATAGAATATGCCGTGTAGATTAATATTTATGAGCATCTCCTGTAATTATTTCAATTTGTATAAAAGATATTCGATAAAATACAAGCATTTTATTGTTTACATTCATTAATGAGAAAAAAAAAAGAACTTTTTTTTTTTCCTCAAATTTTCCATTTTCTTTCTATGTCAAAAATGTTAAAATTAGCCATGGATCTGAATGTCATTTTAAATACGCAATAGTCTGCCATTGATGGTTCGATCAAATGGATAAAAATTTAATATATAAAATCACTTATCGCACAATACGCTTTCACTTTGGAAAATTACTCCTAATAATCCTCGACTACAGTACCTTTTCCTAAATAGAATCGAGCTAAATGGGGATGAAATTTGATGGTGGTGTGAGATGCATAATGTGTTTACATCAATCGATTATGGTTCTTCATTCGCTTCTTCGGGTTTTTTTTTTTTATTTTTTATTCCTGTTCGATTTTATTTTCTTCTATATCCTTTGCTCTCGTTTAGCGCTTGTTTTCGTCATTTCACTTGCACATCAAGCAGTTGCCTGCACTTGTGACATTTTTTTTGTTGTTGTTTTCTGTTCTCGTACATCCACTTGTTTCATTCACCGAACAAAGTGACTCAACACACCTAATTTAACTCACAGCGCAAAAAAAGAGAAAAAAAAAAGAAAAATAAAACCTTGTATAAATCAACCCTAGATCACATAAAAGCGTCACCATTACAAAGTGCCGTCGTTGTTGTTGTTGGTGTTGCTGCTACTGTGTCTTGTTGTTTCCTTGTGTCTTGTGTCTTGTGTTTTTGCACAGCCAATTTAGAAGATGCTGATGCGGTACTTTAGTTTTTCGTGCAGTTGGCATTGTGGACTAGAGCACGTGAATGAGTACGAGTGCCACACATAAAGTGAGATCATGAAAGTAGAAGAGAATATGAAGAAGAAGAAGAAGAAGAAACAATGAATAAATGAAAGAAAGAAAGCAGGAAAGAAAGAACGAATGAAAAAAAAAAAACGGATGAAAGCCCGAATAACAAAATAAGTGAAGGTGCACAGTATATTTGTATGGACGCGCCCATCTCTTAATTTAACTTGATTGTATCATTTATGTTAACCTTAAACACACCGAATGGAATTTTGTGGTGCTGTGCTCGGGTTCGTAACCTCTTAAGCAATGAGGCTGATGGATATCTCTGTTGGGAAGAAATTAGAACAACGGCAGAGAAGTAGGAAGAAAAAAAAAAAAAAACAACAACAACAACAACATTGTAACGGCCAATTCAAAAAGGGAAAAAAGAGTAAACCGACGAAGAAAAAAGAAATGTGAACCGAAAATAGAAAATAAATACAACGTACACATTGGTCACACGGTGAAGAAAGTACAAATAGTTGGTGGGTGCGGTTTACCTTTTTCTTTCACTCTTCCCAAATGTCCGAATTACTTACGTGTTTCCAACTTAACGACGGCAATGTACCGTCGTTACTTTTACACATTGTATACAAATTAAATACTGTTATAGTTCAACGAAGATCAATTGGGGGGCTTACGTGTAACTCTTACATAGGTACACTCAAAGCATCTTCATCACACACACACACAAAGAGAGAGAGAGAGAGAGAGAGAGAGAGAGAGAGAGAGAGAGAGAGAGAGAGAGAGAGAAAGCGAGAGAAAGAGAGATAGAGAGCGAGATAGAGAGAGAGAGAGAGAGAAAGCGAGAGAAAGAGAGAGAGAGACATAAAGTTCGAACAGTTCATTGATTCAGCACCGAGAACGAGAAATTCTTTCATTTTTAACACAGATAGAATATGAGTGAGACAAATATACACTTATTCACCGATTTAGATGCATGTGGCTGCTTGCCAAAACGTGTACATATTACATGATGAGAACTAGCTAACTAACTAAAAATCGATATTTAATCACTTCAAAGTGTCGACTCGAATGATTTTGATGATTATTAGATACGACATGAACAAATTGACTCAATTTATTCCATTGTTGTTTGAGTTCGACAAGCGATTTTGTGTTTGTGTTTATTAGTTTTAGTTGAGAAAACCTGCCAGTTCGAAAAATGTTGTATCATTTTCATGTGTTTGGCCCCATTTTTCCATTCAGTCATTGGATTTTATACATAAAACATACACAACATATATTTGATTCGATGATTCCCCAGAGGCAGGTCGACCTTCAATTAGAACGTTAATGAAATTGGAAATTAGTAAGCTATCTGTAGAAAATGTGCGCGAGGCGCATAAAGTTTCAGTTTTACCACTATCATCGATAATTTATATATGAAGTCGTTGAATCAATGGATATCAATGTTCAGTACCAAAGAGATCATACATGAAAGAAGAACAAGACAGTGAGAACAAAACTTAACATAAAGTAAAACTTGTATTTAACTTTTCATTAATACACCGATACATGTTGACACGTATACAATGAATATTTGTTTAACAGACTATTGACTAACTTTTATCCGTTCAGTTGCGCATATGTTTTAATACTGATGCTCAACTTTTTGGTCATTTGGCATTTGCTAGCAAACAACAACTTATCAGATGTTAGCTTATTAGATGTTTATGTATTTCAATTTTTGTATAGTTTTCAGTGTAAAATTGAAATGGTGCCGGGATTGTTGAAAATTGTCTGAACAACAACATTTCTATAATTTATTCCTTTAATCTTGTGTTTATGACTTAAGAACTTGTAATCTTGATAAGATGTTCAACACCATATTTCCGTAGCAGGTATGTATCCCCATTTTATTCGAAAGGAACACATCCGTGCAAAAGGATGGCTCACTTTGCAAAAATATAATTTATTGACGCACATACACACACACACACACTAAATGCTTATATCACTCATAGCTAGTATACAGTCATTCAAATTTTGGGCCATA
The DNA here is from genome assembly GCA_029041755.1 of Resseliella maxima. Lineage (NCBI taxonomy): Eukaryota > Metazoa > Arthropoda > Insecta > Diptera > Cecidomyiidae > Resseliella > Resseliella maxima. Next base: position 919,892 of record JAQOWM010000013.1, on the reverse strand, counting down.
AAATGGTTAGGTTAACGTTATCAAAACAAATATTTGAACTGGTCAATTTCATTTTTCGACTTGATGTGCACACACACACACATCACATCACTCTATCAAACGAAATTGGGCAATGATGTTGAATGTTTGTGTTGTTGTTGTACCTTTTTCAACACCTCAAAACAATATCACCCCTGTCAATAACATGTCGAAAAATGATTACTTTTCGCTATTATAGCATCGTTTATCGTCGTCTTATAGTCCATTGCCTGCGGAAACATTTATAAACATCTTATGGACGTTATTCGCCTCTTTTTTTTTTTTTTTTTTTGTCTACAACTTTTAATGCGAAATCTGAAGCGGTGAATATTCACTCGGGTGCAGATTAAAATGGCATTAGGTGTCCGTTACAAGTGGCAACAGTGAATTCTGATGAATAGTCAAATGGAGTGTCTTTCTCTTTTCTCTTTCTCTTTCTCTCTCTCTCTCTCTCTCTCTCTCTCTCTCTCGCTCTTTCTCTTTTTCTGTCTATCTCTCTCTCACTCTCTCCTTTCTTCATCCTCGCTTATAGAATGGGTCGAAAAAAATCAGTTATCTCAACAACATTGTGTGTGTGTGTGTGTTTTTTTTTCATTTAATTTTTTGCTTCGAATTTTGTGACGACGCGCAAAGGTAAGTATTACTGATTTGACGAAGCGGAAGGAATTGGCCGTAAATTACATTGAACGATGGCTGTATTAAATCGCTCTTCAAAATGGAAATCCCAATAATCAGTTATGCTGTCAATTTAATATATTTAATCTTCTACCTCAAAAATGTGCGCTTCATCGTCGAATGAATGAATAAGCATGAGAAACAGTGACAAACGGGGAAAAATAACACAAACCCATTGTAAATTCACCGAGAAGAAGTGGCATCAAGTGTTTTCCGCATTGAATTTTAAAGCGCGCACGATAGCGAATTTTCCGTTGAATATATACACTTATCGAAGGTAGTAGATTAATTTGATTGAAGTGTACAACACATTTTCTTACTTTTTTTATTCATTCGATTATTATTCAGTTACATGCATTTGATCAATGAGTTCGGCAGCACACACACACACACACATACACACACATACTTAGTAATAAAGGTGGTTTTGTCTGATGCAGCTACATTGTTTTATTTGTCTTTTTCTAGTGTATCTTATTCTCTTTGTCGTTTTTTTTTTTGTTCTCTTCATTCAATTCAAATTCTAGAAACATGCTTGAGCCTTGTGAGCGCGTTAGTCCCTTTTTTGTGCTTCTTTTTCCATTTGCTCGTTGTCTTTTGCATAAAACGTTAAATGTGTCACCAATTCATTGCTTCAATGTCACACCAAATGCTTGGCATGATGCAAATTTTCCCACAAAACATGAATGTTTGCTGAATGTAGCAAAAGAGATGAAGTATATATGAGTGAGAAAGAGATAAAAAACGATAAAGAATGTAGAAAATCATAGTAGCGGAGACCAAGTAAAGTAACGCAGCAATTTGAGACACGCATTCGAAAACAATTTAGTGGTATTTAAATGATTATGCATGTAGATTGAATTAAATCGAATTTACCTTAATCTGACGACAAGAGACTTTACAATATTTATACATATACCAATCACCTAGTAACAAACATATAGCGTATCCACACATATTCAAATATACTCACACTCAACAATTCACTCACTTATTCTCTCATCCTGAGAATATTGTACAACCGTGCGCTAATATATAAAACACATTCTCCAGTATGCATTTCGAGGAGCCATTAACATGTTCGATGTTGGTTGTCGCCGGTTGTGTGTGTGTGTTTGCATGTACCATCATCATAATCATCAAGTAAGTAAGTGAATGAATGAGTGAGCAAACGAAAACAAAATAGAGAAAAGAGATAACAACACTCAATATTCTAACCGAAAGAAAGACAGAGAGAGAGAGAGAGAGAGAGAGAGAGAGAGAGAGAGAGAAAGAAAGAGAGAGAGAGAGAGAATAAAGCGAAAATTTCGAAAACGTGATGGATTGAACCGATCGGCAATGACTTAATCCCATTTAATGTAGCATCTTATTTTGAAAAGGGTAGAAATTTATTACGGTGCTATTACAATACGCAGATAAAACCAGAATGTAAGGAATAATAATATCGGTAAAATATTTTATCTTTGGACACAGTTTTTGTATTTTATGTGCTTTAATACGCATATTATTAGTGACGAGTGAAAATCGCTTTGGCGCTTCATTGCGTCGCTCTTAGAATTAACCATTCAGCCAGCCAGGCAGCCAGCCAGCCAACCATTGAGCCATCGAGCCATCGAATCATCGAATCATTGACATAACCGTAGACTCAACACACGAGCTCACATCTCGAGTGAATATGAAAATGAGCAAAACGTGCGACACATACATTTCACAATATTATTTTACCGTTCGATTCTGTTCTGTTTTATACCAGTTTGCGTGGCATTTCATTGCACAAGAATGGAAAAATAAAAAGAAGCGTACTGTAGTAAATTAATCATCGCATCTATCTGGCTTACGGTTCTAACGAAAACTTCCGTCAATTAATAATTCGACCGAATGCTATTAGTATTTTATGGTTTTTCGTTATTACTAATGAATATTCACATCCCGCACATCGTTTCTCATTTCGACTGATTTGAAATCCATGATGCGACACATATCGCACACTGTATGTATATTAAATCGTATATTCTACAATATTCAGCCCGCTTCAATGTGGTTTTCTTTCTTTCTTTCATTCTTTCATTCTTTCTTCTTTTATTTCCTTCATTCATTCTTCAATATAATGCATATATACATTTAAACAATTAGCTAAATAAATGCGACGCATTGGAGACAGATTCACCTTACCATGAATAACGAAATACTTGTAAGATTTAAATTTAAACGCAATTCAAACAAAATCTCACACTAAAGGTAATAAATCATTTTAATCTCACATTTTTGAGAAATTGGGTCAATTGAACATGCTTCATTTATACATAATCGGTTAAAATCGTTTACATCGTCTAGCACATTTTATCTTATATCATTCCATGCAAAAACTGAAAATTATAAATGAATTGCACGAACTTTGTTGCATTTATGTTTGAAAATTTGCATATTTATTCAGTTGATTTTATCACTCATGGAAAATGTTTCACATAAAAAAAAAATGAAGATGAAGATGAAGAAGAAGAAGAAGAAGAAGAAGAAGAAGAAGAAGAAGAAGAAGAAGAAGATGAAGAAGAAGAAGAAGATACTCATTTCGGCATTTTCCAACATCACAATATCCACACTGTGAATTGTCAAATACAAGCCAATGGTATGTCATGATGTTTTTTCTTTATACATTTGTCTCTTTCTTTGTCTTGGCCATTCGTTTCCTACGTTGGTTTTAAAATCGGTTTAAGTTTCTATAACAAAGTTGCTTGTTTGCCGCAAAGCAAATTTTAAATAAATGCATAAATAAAGAGCAACATTGCATTTGACAAATATTAAGATTTAAATTTATGTTGAATATCACGAATAAACGAGTCTATACGATATTCTCATACATTGTACAAATAGAATATGGTTTATATTGCAGACAATGAAACAACATAATATAAACAGGTATAACAAGTGACACTTAAAACTTAAACGATAAAAAAAAAGCGCAATCGTTGAAATTTTCGTGCAGGTTTTTGTGGTAAATAAAAAGTATAAAGACAGTTGTCATTTTCGATATGATCTGACTGGTGATGTGCTTGAGTTTAAGCTTTAGTTTGGCCATTTTTCTCCCCTTCATTTGGGCAACTTGCGTTGAATTGTAAATTGAAATTTAACCAGTCGAGTGGGAAACGCTCAAACAAACATTTAAATTTTTAGATTTTGACATAAAAAAGAAAGAACTCAACATTTGCTTCGGTATCACTCTTATATTTCTCAACAAGGATAGTTGTTTTCTTTTATTATTTTTTCTTTTTTTCTTTTTTTTTTCTTTTTTTTTTTTTTGTATTTTATGTGAAGAAATTTGCTATTGAGCTGTATAAAAGTTACGAGAAGAAAAACACACTTATTTCCATATAAGAATGCTGAGTAATGAGAGACTCTGGAAAAGTTTTTCGTTTCATTTTCTATTCATTCTCTTATTTTTCGTTTCTTTATGCCATTTGCCATTGAATTTGTAAAGTGATGTGCAGTTTCAAAAATGAACAGAGGTATGGCTTTGATACATTTTCGGATAAAATGTTTCGAAAACTCCTTAATAAAGTGAATGAATAAAAGGTCAATGTGACCTCGACACACACACATACATCGTTCAACACCACAGCAGGTACTATTATTGTGCTTGTGAATATAGTTTTCCTTGTGATTTTCTCTTAACCGCACTCGAACTGCAAGTAGCTAGATAAACCTCTTGAAATTGCATTCATAAAGCGTAATTCTGTTCGCAACAGGAGTATTATGCAATCCAAACGCAGATACATATACACACACACACACACACACTCACCCTTAGACACACAATAAGCGGAAGTTACCAACAGACTAAATGTTAAAGTAAATGAAACGGTAGCATAATGTGTATATACTGTATAGTGTATAAAAATATTTCGATCTATTGTTTGCATCCGCTCTTCTACTTCTACTTCTTCTACATCTTCTTTTTCGTTTTTTATTTAATTTATTTTCGTCTGCTTAATGTAATCATCCAATCCACTGGAGAAACAGGAATTTAATTCTGTATCCTGTCACCATTTACATTGAACGAAAATAAGTGCCATCGAATAGGTATAAATGGAAGAAATTCTTAAAGATAGAAACGAATGGACACAAAACGAAAATCTAACTCACATTCTTCATTCGTTTACTCTTAAGCATAGACGATGCAGTTACAAAGTTAAAATTGCGATTCAACTCGTCCGCTGTTAAGTGTGCACGTATTCTTTGGTTGACTTTCAATGATATTGTTGAATAATAAGTTTTCTGGTGAGCTTGAATTTAAATGGCCAAGATGTGAATAGGAAAAAAAAAAAAATAAATTTGTCAACAAATTGACACTTTTACTGCATGCAATTGAAACATGATAACATAAAAAAGAATAAAAACCAATATATTTTTGGCAATGGACATTCATGTTGAACGGAATCAAATGGCATTGTTTTTCATTGAACATTTTCAAAAAACAAAAATGCACATAAAATACTGAAATCAGTAAAATCTTAGGATGAATTTTTTTTACTATACATTTTGAATGAAGAATTATGGATATTATGAAATTGAATAAGAAGATGAAAGAAAAAACACAACACAGAAGATACTGAATACTGAAACTGAGAAGTTTTGTCATTTCATAAAATGTATTATTTGCTGATGCCATCAGGCTGATGGACCCACATAAAACGATGACTATATAAATTTTAATCAATGTAAATTTGTAACTGTTTTTTTTTTTTCACATTATATTATCAAATAGAAAAAAAAAAACTTCAACTGTTTATCGCATTCATGGCACTGCATCGTTTGCGCTGTACATATGTTTACTTTATTTCATTTTCATGTTTTATTATTTTTTATTTTTATTTTCATCTTTTTTTTTTCTTTTCTTCTTTTTCTATTTTAGCCTTTTGTAACATTTGCGGTAAAAACATACAAATATATAATTTTTGACCGAATAAATAATGTCGCTTAATATCTCACTAATTGAGCTTTCTCTCTCGCTTACTCATAAAATATTTATCGTTAAACATGTGCAAATAAAATAAATGTTCTTCAGAAAAATACGCTAAAACGATTTATATTTACACCAAGGTAAACAGTTAAAGTTATTGCGTTGAACATTTGGTAAAAGCTCGCATAATTTTTCCGGGCAGGCAGGCAGGCATGCAGGCCGAATGACAAAAATGCATGACCCAATGATGGTGTGTGGGTGTTGGGTGGAGATAGGATGAGATAGAGAAAGAAAGGAAGAGAGATAGAGATAGAGAGAGAGAGAAAGAGAGAGAGAGAGAGAAAGAGAGAGAGAGAGAAAGAGAGAGAGAGGAGAGCGAAAGGGAGAGACGGAGAGTGAGACAGAGAGAGAGAAAGAGAGAGAGAGAGAGAGAGAGAAAGAGAAAGAGAAAGAGAAAGAGAAAGAGAGAGAGATGGTGAACGAGCGATGATGGGTTAGTAACAATGAGATAGAGGCAAAAAGAGTAGATATTGAGCGCGTTGAGGCAAGCAAAATAATGCGCGAGAATAACTGAATAAAAAAAATTTATATATATATATATATATATTATACAATGCAATTAGTGTTTTAAATTTAAAATCATAATTCATTGCGGGCGCACATTCTCTGGTCCATTGTGTGTTCGTGAACTATGTAAATTACATTGCATATGGTTTATTTTTATACGTAATTTGAACGACAACACGACCCCAACTAATAAAATATATTACCTGCGGTCGAAATAATATGTTATTTTTGTTGCTTGCGTTGTTTTGGTGCCGAATTGGTTGTTGCAGCAAATAATTTTTTTTTTTTTTGTTTCCATTCGCTTCATTATAAACGGTCATAATTCTTGTCACTTGGTTAAAATAAAAACGAATATTTGAAATATCAAAAATCATTTAACAAGTGGATAGAATGGCATCGTCGTCATAATGGTAGTAAATGTTCATTCACACACTTTTTTTTTTTTTTTGCTGGGTACGAAAAAAGAGAGAGAGAGAAAAAGAAAAATGCAAAAAATGGAAAAACAAAAACAGCAAATTAAAAATGTTTTTACAATGCACATTATTGTGATGCGTAGAGTGTGTGTTGGTCAATTGATATTTGGTTATAAAATTGGTGTGTCAGTAACAAACAGTACCGAAAATTAACTTTTATTTTGAGCTTTCAAAATTCAACCATATACCCATGCACGTGGCATTTTACACACAGATTGATCAAAACAAAACGTGTATCGAAGTTTAAATTATTCATTTCCTGTTGAAATTCCCCGGACAAAGTTGGCTTCGATGTAGTTCAAGCATAATACAAATTTTACAACAGTTCAGATTTTGGCGGATTGCCGACACATTTTTTTTCGTTTTGTCTCACATTTTCATCGCGCGTTCGTGTCATGTTTTCTCACCTAAACACCTGATACCTTTTTATTATCTCAAATTTAGCTTGATGCTTCTTCCATTTTTTTTTTTGTTTTGTTTTGGTGGCGCACATAAAAGTTGCAGACATTGAAAAATGAATTTAAAAACGAAAATAGTCACCACCGTGTTACAAAATACATAGAACCAATTTTAAATTTGTATGTTGCAGATTCTTTTTTTCTACGTTGCTATTTCATGCTGTTTTTTTTTCCACTTTCCCTATTTCTCTTCCCAATTTTTTTTTTTTTTTTTTTTTCATATTTTGGCTGTCGTTTTAGATTGAACAGTCTTCATATTGAGTGCGTTTCGTGTGTGTTTCGATGTCTATTCGGTTAAATTTAAGGTGAAATACGTGTGGCAGAAGGTTTATTTTTGTTCTTCATCTAGTTAACTTACTCACTTCCATAATATGTTGCAGACGGAACCATATGTGATTTGTTGGTGCTGATACATGCTACAATTTCTGTTTTTGCACGTTCATTTTTCGACAATACACGGGACAAATGGTATCGTTTGCCGGTTATTTTATTCTTTCGATTGTGTAACGGGAAGAATTGATGGAAGGGGTTTAAAAGGCAGAGAGACAGATATGTTCAACCATTTCACTTTTCTTCTTCACGGCATCCATCCATGTCTATATTAGGAGACAATGTTTGTAAGTTCGCTGAATGCTGCTGCCACCGCCGCTGCTGCTGCTGCTATGTTCGCATATGTGTTTGCAATTTTGAATGTTCAGAGATGAGATTGGCACCGGGCGCGCATCAGATAAAGTATAAAATGAATATTTAAAACTCTATCGATTCCACCTTTATTGCATTCTACTGCTAATAACATTTATTCTGAGCACGTAAAGAACAACATATTCGAATTCCGATTCGCCCTCCAACTCTTTCAATTCTCGCTCTCTCGGTCGTATTTTTTTTTCTAACGTGTATATGATTTCTGTTTTTTTTTTTTTCGTTGCTTTCACCCTCATGTTTCACATTACTCTCACACATGATGATGGTTATGGTTCTCTGTTTCATTTTTTTTTTTTTTTCTCTTCAGTCAGTATTTACTGAAGAGTCTCTGTGTTGTCAATTCGACAACAGTTCGACTGGTATCCTCAGTTTATATTTTGTTTAGAGGGACGCTTTGCTTTAGCACAAAACAACATAACGAGAAAGAGATAAAGAGAAAGAGGAAAACAACCGGTAGAATGGAAAACGGAACACGATTGAATGAGAATTGAGGTACGCATTTCTTGGTTGTGCCATGTTTTACAATACGACAAACGGGATGTTTAACACGGCGCATCTGGTGTCTTCGACGATCTTTTTCTTTCTTTTTTTTTTGTATATACATAAACATAAACTGCGTTTGTGTGTTTTCTTCTTCTTCTTCTTCTTCCGTCATTTCGGCGGGTCCAATTTGCAATGGTGCGATGGCAAAGTGTGCGGTGAAAGAGTATTCACTATACCTTTTTCGTGAACACGTCACGTGTTCAAGTGTATGAAATCAGAAATGGTGTTTCGATGAATGAAGCATGCTTTGCAAACGTGTATGAGGCTACTTGAATTTAGCGAATAAAAATTCGCACTTCGTTCGACACAAATCGATAAAAATTGTACGTTTTGTTCGCTGAAATGGTCAACTCCGGCAATTTCCACTGCACAACAGATCTATACGGATTTCTTTTCTTCTCTTTTTTTTTTTTTTTTTGTTTCTGTTTCGCCTTTGATTTTTATTATTCGGAATAACCACATTGTAAAAATCACCGCGTTTATATGTCTGTTTCGTTGCTCGTGCTCTCTTTCAATTTTTTTTTCTTTTTATTTTCTTGTTTTGTGTTGTTTTGTTTCGTTTCATTTTTATTGTATTTTGTTGTTCATCATTTTTGTTTGGCTCGTTTGGTTTGACTTTTAGCCATTCGGAATCTGTTCATCGTTACCTTTTCTAATATCCCATGTGGCATAAAAGATAAAAGTTCAATTTTCATTCTTTGCTCTTTATTTATAGCCATTTGGAATAGGTATATCAAAACGAATGAGATATGACGCACCAAACAACGATGTGCAAAATGAAATGGAAAATGAATAAGAAAAAGTGAACGAATGGAAAGGAGAAAAAGAGAAAAAAAAAAAATGAATCTCAAGCACATTTTATACCGTATATAAATACACTGAACACGTCGTCGTTAAATATTAGATACATATTTTCTTCCTTTTTTTATATATATATATATATATATATTCTCTAGATTCGGTTCATCCATATAAATATATATTTTATGAACACACACCGTATTTTTGTTTCTAATGCATTGCATTGCATGATATTCTATATCTTTGATTGTCTCAAATATTCTCACTTTGCTGTTCACTCTTCCATCCAGTCCCTTGAATTGCGTCATCCAATTTATGTGGTGCGCATTTTTATAAATAATGATAAAAGTGCGCGATGATTTTCATTTTGTCATAAAATACAACTTTATTACATCTTATTGCTAGGCTAGCCATGTGTTTCGAGACGATTTTTACCAATGATGCTGATGCTGCTGGTGTATTATCAAACACCAACGATCAATGCGTAGATCCCATTCTAGCACGTTTGCGGTAAAACATACGTTCAAAAATTATCGCTTGTGAAAGGTGATAACATGGTCATTTAATATCGATTCTTCTGCATACCAATTTTCTCTCTTCTTCGTTTTTCTACCTTTTTTTTTCTTCTTATACTTGTTCTTCTTCTTCTTCTTCATTTCATTTTCGTTGTATTTCTTGGTGTGTTATGATTTTCTTCTTATTTCAATTTCCATGAATAATGGGTCCAGTTTTTGGTAATAAGATCTATATATTGCCCTGTAAAATGAACAAGGTAAATTATCACATTTGCTGTAATCTATTTTCCACAGTGATTTATAATAGTGAAAACAGAAATAATATGGAGAAAATGCAAGCGGCAAAAATTATTTGCCATTAACAAGCAGCAATAGCATCAGCAGCAGCAATAGAGAAAAAAAACTATGCCATTAATATATGAAGTGCACTGGGATTTATGTGGCTCGGTTGATAAAGGCAAACGAACGAATGAATTGGGGAAAATATGGCGTAATATTGCGTGTGAATGAGAGAGAAAGAGAGGAAGAGAGAGAGAGAGAGAGAGAGAGAGAGAGAGAGAGAGAGAGAAGAGAGAGAGGGAGAGAGAGAGAGAGAGAGAGAGAGGGAGAGAGAGAGAGAGAGAGAGAGAGAGAGAGAGAGAGAGAGAGAGAGAGAGAGAGAGAGAGAGAGAGAGAGAGAGAGAGAGAGAGAGAGAGAGAGAGAGAGAGAGAAAGGGAGAAAGAGAGAGAGAGAGAGAGAGAGAAAAAAAGGGAGAAAGAGAGAGGGAGAGAAATGTGATGTGGCGGATTGAAATGGAAATTTGAGAAAATTTATTGAAAAAAAGCTACATGAAATTTCACACCGTATCTATTGCCATGAGATTTTTTATTCATTACAACTGGATCACATTATTTTTCTTTTTTTTTCAATTCCATCCGACCGCCAAATTTTCTATTTCATTTGAACGATGATGCTCTAAGAACAAAAATGAAATGCTGTGGCGAAGGTAAATTACCTTCGCTCGATTGCACACGAACAATATATTCCGAATTTTTTTTTCTCCTCTCATTTGTTTCTTTCACCAAAGAGAAAAAAAAATATATATATATATATAAATTCGTTTGAAAGTCATAGTTCATTTTTAAGTTATTGCTTGCAGTCGATGTTGCACACGACAGCACAAAGAAGAAAAACATTGAAACGGAAAAAAGAAAACGCATTAAAACGTTTATAAATAACTGCGATTGAGGAAGCCGATGATATAAAAAAAAAAAGAAAAAATCGAATCATTACCTCTTGAGAGACAATATCTCCTGTAAATCATAATGAATTACATTTTACATTTTCCGTTATGTTTCCATTTTAAGCGTGTGGCCGTGATATTTGGAACTATTTTCTTTTTCCCTCATTGTTATTATTTATTTCAAATAGGTATTTGAATATTCTTTCGACAGTTTTCTTATGAACAAACGACTGAATGAAGTAACATTAGCACATAGTGCAGCCGATTCTCGTACATCATTTTCACTGTTTTATTCATGAACATTTTTTTATTTTTTTTTTCATTGATGCTATTTTTAGGGGCCAGACGCGCAATCCTTTTTTCTCCACATTCATTATACATCTTTAGTACACTCATTCATCCTCACTCAAACACACACACACACATTGAATCACACAAAGTCAAATGGAACAAAACGACGATTATATCGACACTGCACATATTTTTGTACATTCTCTGCTACACGATTTGGTGCGGAAGAGCATGTGCCAAAACAGTACCTTTGCTTTATTTCTAGCCATTTAATTTATATTCAATGCTGTTGATAATATTTCTTTTGGCGTGTGTGCAATTTTTGCTTCCAAGAAAAATTTATTTTTAAATCATGTTTTGTGCTGAAGGTGTTGCAGGCATTCTGGAATTTGCTAATGCAGTCACAGTGTATGTTCTGTTTCATTCTGTGAATGACATTCCATTAAATGTATGCATGTATTTTATTTCGCTAGAAAAAGAAAAGAAAAGAAAACAAAAAAACCGATTTACATCATGTTTGCACCATGTTCATTTTTGATTCAATATGTTCAGGTAATTTTCATATGACTCCAGAATTTTCTTTTTATTCGACTGATTTAAATCTTTCATTACTGTAACTATTTCAATTTATTGCTGTGGCAGACAATTTATGCATGAAATGTAATATTTTGTGATATATTCTGGATTTGGTTGAATCATCATTGATTCGTCTCATGCATATGGAAAATGTAAAATGTATTTATGCTGAAATTTTTGGTTTGAGTTTTTTGGCTGATTTATATGAGTTGGATATGAAATCACATTTTATTTCTTGTTTGTAAATTTTTCTGCTGTTCGGTTCTCATAATGAACAAGCAGAAGAAGAAAAAAAGAAGAAAAAAAAAAAACAAAATCTCTGCCGATTATTCATTGATTGATTGATTTTCTGGTACGCTAAATATGAACTGTGCTTAAAAATAGAGCAATGGAATGGAAACAGACACACTGAAAAAAAAACAAGGTATTTGCAATGAAATCGTGGAGGAGCGAGAGAGAGAGAGGCGTGAGAGTGAGAAAAAACAAGAAGATTTCACGGCGATCGTCGTCGAACATTATAAAATCCACGATTTATGGCGAATTGGCCTCATGAAAAATAAACGCATAAATCTCTTTTCGCTTTAGCTATTGCAAGATTATGAATGAAAAACAAAGAATATCAAATGCGTGCTCGTAACGCATATATCGTTGTTGTTGTTTCACCGAAGATTGAATTGAACGAATAAAAACGTTAGAACGTGTACTATGCATGACTACTTGATGTAAGCAGGCCAATCGGGCAGACATTTCCATTAACGAGTGGTTTTGTGGCTCTATTCTCTATCTTTTCTCTTTTCATTTTCTTCCTTTTCTCTCTCTCTCTCTCTCTCTCTCTCTCTCTCTTTTCTCTCTCTCTCTCACTCTCTCTCCCTGTGTGTGTCTCTCTTCCGTCATCTCTTTCTCAATTTTCAACGATAATCAGAAACAGAAGAATGAAGTAGTGAACAAAAAAAAAAGAAAAAGAAAAATAGATCGACAAACAACAAAGTCAACGCGCAAAAGAACGAAACGAAACGAAAAAAAGGGAATCAACACACTTTAGTCAACTTAGCCCAAAAGCCATACCATTGTATTCCTTTTAAAACCATTTATAGCAGATTCAAGTATGCATTATTTATGTCTATTTCACCGGCATTGGTTTACACGATACGTTGTGGAAATCCTTTGACGACACCACATTGGAATGCCTTATGCCGTCCACACAGTATCGCATCTCTCTCTCTTTCTCTGTTTCTTTCTCTCTTTCGCTATCTTTCTTCTCCTCTCTTCATGTCAGTCTGCATCTGTCTCTATCTCTTACATGCACATAGCAATCAATGAAAATGCAGAAAAGAATAAAAACAGCAACAAAACAACATTCGATTCATTCTCTCTTTCTCTCTCTTTCTAGCATGCATATAATACTGGCAAAAAAGAACCACAATGAGTGCAAAGTGTGAACCAACGACGAATGAAAAAACATAAATCTTCATGAAAATCCAAGTCGACTAACTTAATTTCTCTATTTCAAATGCGATTTGTGTACGCGCTCGTTGTCGAGGATATATGAATTTGTAAATTATATCGAGTGTAAGTGCAGTCTATCCAGCTAACGTCTGTTATCGTATATTATACCGTTACATGCTCACGTACGTTGTGGTCGTCTTTAACTCCTTGACAATTCAGACAATTCATATCGTGCCACCATCACCAATATACACACACACACACATCCACCCACCCGCCCGCCTGCCTGCAGATACATACACACCACGTGCGCGTCCACCACAACCCGGAGACGGTTGAATTCATATGAGCTTGTTTCCATAACGCTCCAGCACACCATATATTCAGCCAACATGATTGAAGGTAACTAACTCGAACAAAGTTGGTTCCGAGTTTGTGCTCTCGTCTTTTTTTTTTCTCTTTCTCTCTCTCTCTCTCTCTAGTTTTAACCTCATTCATCCCATCTTAGTTATTCATTCATTCATTCACACATGCATTTGGTTTGCTTGAGTTCAGGAATATTGAATCCAACTGCTTGTAAAAATGCTATCAAGCTCACACATATCGTGTGCATTGCAATGCAATATGCGCACCAACATCCAACGAAGGTATATGCAATGGCTTCTGTTCAGCATGTCGACGATGTGGTAAGTGCTGGGACAACTAATGTAAATTGTTACACACTCCACAAATTGTCTAATGCATTTGAAAATTTATCTGATTTTATAGGTGTGGAATTCACACGTTAAAATATATTACATGTTTCCCAGATGATCTCTCTCTCCTTCTCCCACTCTCTCCCTATCTACCTCTCTCTCTCTCTATTTATCTATCTATCTAGCTCTCACACTCCCGGGATTTTGCACAGGATACATGTGCCGGTGTCGAGTAATGCTGGCTATGTTACATAATGCACATATCTCATTCCCTTTTTCTCGGTTTTCAAACATTCAAGCAAACGGATGCATTTTTTTTCATCCTTTCTCTCTTTCATTTGCTTGCTTTAAATTAAATGGCATAGACAAAGATCCCCATAATACACATAACTCTTAAAACTTATGTGTTTATGTGTCTGTTTTTTTTCTTTCTCTCTCTTCTTCTCCTTCTCTTTCTCTCTATCTCTATCTCTCTTTCTCTCTCTCTCTCTTTCTCTTTCTCTTTCGCTTTCTCTTTCTCTTTCTCTCTATCTCTCTCTCTCTTTCTCTCTCTCTCTCTCTCTCTCTCTCTCTCTCTTTCTCTCTCTGTCTTTCTTCTCTTCAGTCGGCTGTCAGTGAATTTGGTTGTGTGTTTGCTTTATCGCTTTGTTCATCATTTTGCAAATAGTACTGTTCCAGTTTGGTATGCACACACCATGTTGAAATATATTGAACTAAAATCGACGTATTGCATTTCCGATGCTATGTCATTATCTGTTATGTGAAGCAGTCGATTTACTCATTCCAACATTATTTGATGGTTTTTGCACAGTGCCAATGCCCGAAACCAAGTCAAGTACTACATTCCGTAATTTGATTGGTCTTGTGGAGTATGGAACACATGTAATTGATATTGTTTGTATGCTTCAAAAGTCAATTTTAAGATTAATTTGACCAAACAAATGCTCAAATATTACATACATTCTTACCTTGAGCATTGCATATGTGTTTGCAAAAGAAAGAAAGCAAAAAAAAAAAAAAAAAAAATTTTCATTTGAGAATTTGAAATCAAAATCAAAATCAAAATTATATGTTTTATATCTGTTGTGGCATATGTAAATGCAAATAAGCAAATTGACGCCAATCATCAACATTATAACGTACAGGCATCATGCATTACATTTAATTATAAAATCACAAGACTTGTAAATATTCTCGCCTTTTAAAAAATTGCATGCACCTTCATTCACATTTGTGAAGATCAAGTAAAATGTCACACATTAAATGAAGAGGCTAATTGTTTTGGCAGCAAATTCAAATTCACTTTATTAAATTCCCTCTCCCTTTAACACTCCCATCTAACTGCATCGAGACTCTCTGCTGATTCTTGTTATTTCACAATTTTTCTTTTTGTATCTCTGGTTTCTCTGCTCTTTTTTTTGCATTCACTTTGAATTGATGCTAAAACGATGATATTGAGCACATTTCATACAGTCAAATTTCAAGCAGCATCTTCTTAAACGATGCAAAAGCAACGAAGAAAATGTATACACACACAGTCACACACAAACAAAGCAAAAAAGGCAACAAAACAAAATAAAACGTACCGATGACAACAACGACGAGAGACATTAATAAAACCCATTTGCATTTGTAGTGTCATTGAAAATTGAAATCGATAAAAAAGCGGAAAATCAATGAATCAACAATGCAGGTATTGAGAACAATGTGAAACAATTTTGTGAATAAAAGCTCATCATCAATCAAGTATGACACAATTTTCCAATTGAATTCGATTGATGACGCAGCCCAAGCAATGTCGTTGTGTCGACGACGACGACGACGACAACAACAACAACGACACGATTGCCAGTTTCTATTGTAATACAAAAAGCAACGAACCATCACACCAACAAATGATGTTTAAAACATTTTCAAGAGTTGATAGAGAATTCATCTCTACAGCATGTGCATGGATGGTTGTGTGTAGCAAAATTGAAAATAATTTTGCGAACGAACGCAGGATTGAAGGTGAATACGTAAAAGAAAAATTTCAAAAAAAAAAAAAAAAAAAAAATTAAAAATCAACATAAAATCGGCTCCGTTCGATGTTTAACGCGTCGACTATTCATGTCGACTGTGACTACAAGTAAAATGTTTTTGATTGAAATGGGGCTCTGTTCTCACATCTCTTGTCGGCACCGTTTCACAAATATATTGGTTAAAACAAATACAAACATACCAACCAATTTGCTCATTTGTATTTGTGTGGAAAATTGTTTCAAACGCATATGAAAACGCATCGCATTTTGAGTCGAAAACTCCTCGGAAAAGGTGGGAAATGTTTATAAAATGTGCCTTCAGCAGGAGAATATTTTATATTCGAAAATATTTCCCCAGAATTCGAACATCGCTTGCGTGTATGCGGCACGATTTATTGTATGGCATCCGCTGATGATGCGGATTGTTTGAATCATATCTTTTCCTCTCTCTCTTAATTTATCGCATTCAATCCAAGCGTATGTGTCTATATATGCTTGTGCACCGTTTGCGTTGCCAGTGTATTTTCATTTTTCAGTAGATCGAACATGAGCTCTATAAATTTTCTATTTCATTTACTCACCGAAAATCAGTATTCGTCGTTTTTTTTTTTTTTTTCTTCTAAATCTTCTTCTTCTTTGCTTTACTTCTTGTGAATAAATATCGTTAAAAGCCAATTTTACTTACGATTTCCGATGGAAGCGATTATTATGAATATTGAATCAATTTCCCAATAAGTCATTTTCATTGTTGATTTCATTTGATTTTTCAAAAACTAGGTGTTTTGTTGTTAGCTGTATTGAAAATTGAATCGTGAAAAGAGTCAGTTTGTAACGATTCAATTCTCATAGCTGAGTGAGCCACTTTTTCGTTGTTTCCAAAATCGTATACATTTTTCGTGTATTTTTTTTTTTCTTTTTTTCTTTCAATTTTGGTTTTTTTCGTTATTTTTGCTTTGCTTTCGACTGCAATTCGGTGTGCCTGTATATATATGTATGACCGTACCGATAACAGTAGGTGGAGCGTGAGAAAAGCGTTTGTCTTCGTTTTTCTTTTGCATGTGATTCTACATTTAACTGAATTTTCCCTCCTGATAACGGCCAACACACCGATCTACGTATCCGTGTGTACGTGTAAGACAGCAGTCGTTTACTGTGCATCGAAACCGCAAGGATTTTAATTAGTTTTCGTACGAAAATGAGAAATAGAAAGAGAGATAGTGAAAGAGAGAGAGAGAGAGAGAGAGAGAGAGAGAAAGAGGGAGAGAGAAAACAAACATTAAGAGCTGTGCGGTGTGTTTGGAAACTCACTTGAAATCGGGGGAAAAAAAATCTACAAAAAATGAATATCATAATGCACTCTTGATTTTTATATTTGTTAAACTATAAAGAATATCTCCTGGCCTATGTTTTCGATTTTGTTTTTATAATGGAAATTTCTTTTCAATGGATTTCTCATCATTTCTTCTTTCTTTCCATTTACTGCACTGTCTGTGAGTTTATTCTTTAGTCTCGACGACTCAATGTGAAAAGTAAATTCAACCTGACGAACAGTGATGATTTTCATCTGCATACAATACACGTATTATTGTGCCATTTCACGTTTTCTATACTTTCTTAATATATGTGTATGTGTGTGTGTGTGTGTGTTTTTTTTTTTTTCCTTTTTCTGTTATTTGGGCGTACGGTATATGGCTTCATTTGCCATCATCATCGATTGCACGAAAAATTGAAAATGAGAAATTTCTGTTGTTGTTGTTGATTTGCAAACAAAGCCAAAATGTCCTCAGGAGAGAATAGCGTGTCGCAGAGAAAAGTAGCACCATGGCCGACACATCACCGATATACAGAGAACAAAAAAAAAAAAAAAAAAAAAATTCTCTCATTCTCTCAATATATATGCACAAACTGAGAGGTGGAAATTAAATGTCATTCGAGGTGTCATTCGCCAAACATGCTCTTATTTAGTTGTTCACGTCTGTTATCAACGCAAGATAGATTGAAAAAATAAACTGGGCAACAGGGGAAAAAAAATAAAAAGTTAGCGAAAAATTGTAGAATGAAAAAAAAAAAAAAAAAAAAAAAATGAACAAGAAGAATGAACCGTAAAAATCGTTTGAAGAAAAATATGGCATGAAAAAAAAAAAAAAAAATTATAATAATAAGCGGTAAACGGATTCTGGCTGCGAACAATATTGGCGTTGAAAAAAAATATATATATATTTGACTATTGTTGTTGCACGCGTATGGATGGCAACAACAATGCCGATTATGAGAATGGCATCAGCTTTTCATTGCACAGCACCATTAACACCGACAGCAATAAGATGAGTGTTTAGTATAAATGCAAATATAAATAGAAATATTAACCGTGGGCGATTTTAATCATTGGAATCGTTTTTTTTTTTTACTTCTCTTTTTAATAATATACCACTCAGATTTGGATTTGGAAAAAACAAGCGAACACTGACTGGAGGTATAAAAGTTCACAAATATAGAAAAATCATAGACGAAAAAAAAAATGAGTGGCTGAAACAATTCAAATTGTGGGTCTAACCTACTTCGTACTCATTTTCTCGCTTGTTGCTGTGCATTTGATTTCATTTCTTATTCAGGAGCCAGTTTTGTTTCGTCATGACACAAGTATATTAAATATAAATTTAATTCACTTCGTCTATCATGGCATTCATTGAATGGTTTTGTCATTCAATGCACCTCTACTGTCCCTTTTATTTTGAATATATTGAATGATAATGCAAAGTCCAAAATGAAAAATAATAAAAACCCACTGCCACTGAAACGAGAAATTAAAATAACAACAACATCAACAACAAAAAAAATATATGAAAAGACCATTGATATATTAATTAACAGTTTTTATTGTAACTCCACCGACGAAAAAAAAAAATGGATACAATTGCGTATGTTAAACAATTGTTGAGAAGAAAAAAAATGTTTATAAAGATCTAAATGATGTAGAAAAAAAAGCATTAGAAGCTCAGCATGTGATGATTAAAAAAAATGTAGACGAAAGTCAACCGTAAATAAAATATAGACGACTTTTCTCTCTCTCTCACTCTCTCTCTCTCTCTCTCACACTCTCTCTCCCTCTTTCTCTCTCTCCCCTCTCTCCGCATCTCTTTTTCTCTTCAAATCTAAATTGGTGTCTTTCCACACAGAAAAAAAAAGATAAAAAATTGTTGCTTTCCACAACAATAACGCCGCATTTCGATTTAATATAACGAAAGGAATTGTAAAAAAAAAAGAAAGATATGATTAGTTAATGGTGAATGTTCCAACTTGGACACAGAACGTGAAGAAAAAATTTATGAGAATGAGGCTGTTATGTGTTAAATGTGTTTATTTGCATGCCATTTATCCTTTGTTCGTCAATATATTTGAGTTAAGCAAACGAAAAACTGAGCCACATGATAACCAAAATTATACGCGAACCAGAACAATGGCACACATAGTAGCGGCAGTGAAAAGAGAAAAAACTGTATTTCTACACATATTTAGTGCTGCATTATATACCCCGAAATTTTCTAATAAAATACACTTTACACGTCAAAGACTATTCGGAAAAAAAAAAAAAAAAAAAGAAAGCGCCACAACAGCGCGAAATAGAAAAAAAAAAAGTCGAAGAAAAAAAAAAGTGAAAAGAATAAAAAAGTCAAATATTTTCCATTAAAGCAATTTGCCCAACTCCAGCTGAAGCATTAATGTGTTGATTATTGTTGCTATATGCGTGTATTATTTTGCTTTAGCCGCACACTCTGTATGTATATGTATGGATTGTCATCATTATTGCCACAATGCCAGCGTCATCATCATCGTTATATCGCGACCAAGCGTATTCGCTCATTTCACTTACTCGATCGCAACGATATACCTTATATATCTCGCTCGCGTCACATAATCTGCCTCTTTGTGTCTCTGTTTATCTGCAAATATATGCGAACATATAGAAAATTGTGGCAAAAGTAATGTGATGAAAAAAAAGAGAAAAAAAAAAACAACCACCGCCATCACCACCATCATCATCAACAACAACAACAACAGCAAAAATAACCATCGAATAAAACAGTAGCATATTGAAGGTATATTATTGCGTTTGAAAGCAAAGCACATAATAACAACGATGAAAAAAAAAAAAAAAATCTATTGCCATTCGCCGCACTAAATGGATTTATACTCATAATGCTTATGAGTGCGTGATGTTTGAATGACAATAACAAATACCGCGTGCGTTATTCAAGCATTAGACGGAAAAATGGCATTCACATTTAATGCCAACAAATACTCTCAGCCGTGAGATTGACTGAATGACTGACCCTTGATGTTTCTCTCCTTCTCTCGCTCATCATCTGTCTTTTGCTAAACAAACAAGAAATCCTGCAAGTATTACCATTTTTCATTTTTATTTAATTAATATGTTTCACTCAAGTTTCAAGTTTATTAGACATTTTGTTGAGATTTTTCTCACGGTATTCAATGCAAAGAGGAAAAAAAAAATGTAAAAAAAAACCTTCGTTTCAAGAAAAAAGTGTATTTTTTTTTTTGGAAGTTTTGAAAAGTCATTTTTCGTAAGGTTAACCATTTGTTCACCGCCCCAAATGGAGCTCAACGTTGGCATCGTGTTTTTCCAGAAACTTGCGCACACCTGAGCTCTTACACACCTTATACAATTTTTGTTGTTCTAATGTATTAATACGCTTCATATGTACAAATAAAATGTGCAGACTTTTTTGATGTGGAGAGAGTTTGCTCCACCCACACCAGATGATGAACAGGTAAATGGATTTCTTGAAAAGCCAATAAAAAGCCCGCTAGATGTATTCACGTAAAAGATTGGCGAACAAATCGAATATGATGATTTCAATATAAATACATTTGCTATATAAAATAATTGGCATGAATTTGTACATTTTTCAAATGAAATTTTCTTTAAGCTTGCATACAATTTACAAAATAGATCGTTTTAATGCGAAATACAAGAGATGTTGTCAAGACATTTATCGCATCAAGAACTCGATTAAAATCTTTGTACTTTGCCGTCTAGTCAATGTCTACTGTATTACACGGTTTTTATTACTATTTTCGGTGAACAAATTTATAGCATTTTTGCTAATAAGAAGAGCAATTTTTTTTTTTTTTTTTTTTTTTTTTGTGCTCTACACAAATAAATTTTAATTAATGAGTCAAAAGTGGGTTGTGTTCAAGCGAACAAACAATATTACAAACGAGAAAAAAGGAGAGAGAGAGAGAGAAAGAGAGAGAGAGAAAGAGAGAGAGAGAAAGAGAGAGAGAGAGAAAGAGAGAGAGAGATAGTGAAGATGAAAAAGAGAAAAAAAACGAAAAATGGAAATATACCGAACCAAGCATCTTACATGACATGCCCAAATGCTTTTTAAATTCATATACAACACCTATACGTGACATAACGGAATCCGTCACTTTCTTGATTACCACACCAATCACCGTTGTATTTGATTCAGACAGCTTTTTATAAATAATATTAATTTTGCACGATTTAATGTAGCAACATTTGGTAAGTTTGCTTTCATATCAAAATGCTTTGGATATATTTTTTTTTCTATCATTTTTCTATTTGATTTTAGCATTGCATCGAATGAATGAGCTTAAATGTGAAAGAAATATAGAGTGAGAAAATAGGCGTAAGAGATGAAGAAGAAGAAGAAGAAGAAGAAGGAGAAGACGAAGTGAAAAACAAAAACACAAAAATAAAATTGAACATAACGAAAAATTTACGCAAAACGTGATTTACAAAGTTATGCACGTAAAGGAAACTCCATCAGTTCAAAAGATTAACACAATTTAATGAACAAAATGCATCATGCCTTTGAGTTTCGGCACATCGTCATTAAAAATTTAATTAGCTACATGCATTTTGCGTCCAATCGCTTTAGATTTTTGTATGTACAAAAACAGTTTGTCGCACAAAATATGCATGAATTAATGATACGTGTTTGGTACCAAACAACATACATAGATGTGCATAATTTTAGTTTTGTGATCGAAAAATATGTAAGTGCGATGTTAAGACGCCTCTCAGAAATGACTTAGTTTTATTTGTTTGATTTTCATGCGATTAATATTCGGTACATTTTAACAGTGCAAATGACGATAGATTAGCATATGTTTGATTCCAAAAAAAAAAGAGAAAAAAAAAATCACAAGCAATGGTAATCTTGAAATTAAATAGCACAAAATGATGATTCAATGAAAATCACTCACTTTTATAATGAATAATAAAACGTATTGAAAATGGAAATGAAAATGAAAAAAAAAAATGGAAAAAATAACAGAAAAACAAGTCGAGTAAACTTTAAGAATTAAACTAGCACAACAGACATCAATAGATTGAACGGAAATGAGACAAAGCATGGTTTATACTCTATATCCTTGGTATTATTCTTCGCAAAAAAAAAAACGGTCGAATTACAATGATAATAATGATTGCGAATGGAAATTTGTGTAGGTGACAGCATCGACAATGAAAACAACAACAACAAAAAAAAAAATTGCAATTCAAATGTATACGTGAAAAATGCAAATGGGATATCGTACGATAGAAAAACTGAGAACAAGTTCATGGACGCGTATGTATACAACAAACGCAAACTCTCTGTTAATATGCATAACCGATGAGCAATAATGTGATGAAATTGGAAGGAAAAATGCTCAAGACGATAAAATGATAATATTGTGCAGAGTGTTTTGGTTTGCGTGCCTGTATACACTGTTCATATCTCAATGACACTGTAAATCAGAAGGTATTCGACTATAAATTGGAAATTTTCATATGTCGTTATTTTTTCTAGGGCAACACTTTGTTCTACTGCGTTGTTGAAATTATCATACACGTTGCTACGCCTGTTCATCTTTTCCCCCATCCGCTCTTTTCGAGAGCATTTTGAATGGCAATATTTGGCTCTGATTTTACGAATAAAGTTAAATTGTACAATGAAATTTTGTCAAAATTGAATTGTCAATAAGCAAGAAGAAAAAGTGATTTTTATTTTTTTTTTTAATATTTACTAAACATTGTTTGAAATTTTTCAAAATTTTAATGACTCAAATAAATCATCATGATTAAGGTTTACTCTTCATTAAATTGTGTTTTACAGAAGGGAAAAAAAATGATTAGTGTTTAAGCAAGTTTACTTACTCGAGATAATCAATTCGTACAATTGATTTGAATAAAGATTTCATTAGAATGCCCAATTGCAACTGTTTCACAGACATTATCCCCATTACAATGTATGTATGTAACAAACAATGAATTCAAAGTTTAAATTTCAAACCTTCCGGCGATTCGAATCTTTCTGTCTCTTTAGTTTAAAATCGGTTTTTGTTTTGTAACATTGCCACAGCTGTTAGTAATATGTTGCACAATAGAGAACAACTATCTAATTTCAATTCTTATTGTACTGAATATTAGCAAACTTAAATCGAACGCCTAACATTCTTTCGTCGCATGAAAATCTCAAACACTATACCAATTGAAATTTCAACTATGTCGATATGAAATATTGCCGATGATGAAGACTCGATTAATTGAAATGCAAAGCATACGAATTCAAACCATCTACCAGTAAGTGAAATTGAGCACACAAGTCTTTGTTTTTTTTTTTTACACATTGTTTACTTAAATGTCGTAGTTTGCTGGCGCTTTTCGCTTACGTTTCAAGGTATTTACTTTTAACCAATATTTGAGCATTTTGGTATATATATTCCATTTTAGCATTATTTTCCGAAAATATAGCTCCTGAATAGTTTCGCCTGGCACATTTGGGTATTTAAACTTTTTAACCAAATTTCCAAGTTCATTTGTGTGCTTATTCATATTTTGGAATTTAATATACAAACGAGGTGGGTAACAGAAAGGAGAAGAGAGACAAAGAAAGAGAGCAAAAGAGACATGGAGAGAGAGAGATGAAGGGAGAGAGAGAGAGAGAGAGAAGAGAGAGAAGAGAGAGAGAGAGAGAGAGAAGAGAGAGAGAGAAGGGAGAGAGAAGAGAGAGAGAGAAGAGAGAGAAGAGAGAGAAGAGAGAGAGAGAGAGAGAAGAGAGAAGAGAGAAGAGAGAAGAGAGAAGAGAGAAGAGAGAAGAGAGAAGAGAGAAGAGAGAAGAGAGAAGAGAGTAGAGAGATGAGAGAAGAGAGAGAAAGAGAAAGAGAAAGAGAGGGAGAGAAAGAGAGGGAGAGAAAGAGAGGGAGAGAAAGAGAGGGAGAGAAAGAGAGGGAGAGAAAGAGAAGAGATAATAGAGAAAGAAATACAAAGTGGAGTCAAAGCCATTTGCTGTAATTTGCAGAAATCTGGGTAATCGATTATTTTGGGATTTTTTCTTTCCCTGCTTATGTTGATCATCGTAAAATATCGAGCTCGTTGTGTACGTGCCATAAGTTCAATAGATATTTGAAAATGTGGAAAATCGGTGAACAACAAACAGCACGGTATCGTTCACGGATATCAAATAAATAAGCCTGAGGGTGAATATTCTAAGGTAGAGGTAGAGATATCCTGTTTAGATTGGATTTAGATCTTAGTTTGTACAAAAAAAAAAAAAAAAAAAAAAAAGAAAGAAAAAATGAAAAAAGAAAAGAGAATAAGTTGGCGATGAGAGGTTGGATTAAATTTTCATGCATAAATTAATTTTATTATGTATTCTTTGTTGAATCACCCTCCCATTTTATCCTCTTGTGCTTTACCGAATTTGATTGTTTGGCATTTGATGTTCAACACGAATACCCGGCCACCATTTGTGTTTCTCCAATATTGATGCCTCTTTTGTCCATATTAAATAATCTTTTACATCGATGTGTATCACTATTACCCGAAATCTTTCGGTATTTGCAGCATATTTGATAAGAATTATGATATAATCCGTATGGATTATGCACAATTATTGGCGATGTATGGAAACAATTAAGATAATATCGACTGACAGTAGAAAATCGACTGTAAAAATTGTGAATGTATTCAAGGAATTTTCCATATCTCTTCATCGTACTATTAGAGCAATTTTGTTTTACAGAATGATTTCATTTTAATACAATCATTTCTCGATGTTCGGCTTAAATTGAAACTTTTTTTAATTCTATAAAACAGGTATCAAATCAACACCGACAAAAAAACAAACAAAAACAGAAAAAAAACGCTAAATCAATAAAATTCCATTTTCATTTTTCGATTTATTTTCGTCATTGTGAGAAAACGAATGAAAAAAAAAAAAAAATTCGAACCGGATTTTTATTGCCTTTGACAGACAATCGACTCATTAATATTTGATTAATGATATATCACAAGGTTTTTCGACGCGCACCTCTCGCCATCGAGAAAACTTTATTCAATCATCTGTCATCGATGTATATAGATATTTATATCCAATGCGAAGTGAATACGATGTTTGAAATCCCTTTTCGGAAAATCTGTCTTCCAGCGCAAAATTTCCACACGCCACTCAATTCAATCCAAATATCTGACGAGATAAATTGAAGCAATGGAGGGATAACAGATACACACACACACACACCGAAAGAAGTAGAAAAAAAAAAACGAACAAACTTTTAATCTACACCATTCACCGATCCATTCGTGAAATTAATGAATTTGCAACATTCACCGTTCTCTGCTCTCAAGCTGAGCAACATGTACAATGTGTCGTACGCAAGGTAGTTGTGCGAATATGATTCTATGAACATTTTCCAACCTCTTATGAATCTCATTTATTTTATTTTATTTTCGCTGGTGTTTTTCAGCTTTATTCCTCGTCATTTGTCAAGTATCGAATTGAACGATGTGTTTTCAAATGCGAGTTTCAAATAGATTTGATAAATATAGATGAACCTAATCTCGATTCAATTTTTCTTACTTTATTTCTCTCTCTCTCTCTCTCTCTCTCTTTCTCTATCTGTATGCTTTACTCTCCTCTTCTTTATCTCTGTCTATATTGCTCTGTCTTCTTTTTATGCGCCAAAATAATCTATCTTCATTTCATCACGTGAAACCATCGTCTTTCTATCAATGTTCTTTTATTTGCGATGTTACCGATCAATTGAATCTCGCTCTAATTGAATTACCTTTGAAATGTCGGCGAATCGATTCGTCGACAACTGTATGATTTCGATGAATTTTCACTTCAAGTTCATTAGATATGTATCAATAAGAATCAATCGCAATTGCTTATGAATGCCATTCAAATCAACATAAAGATATCAAGATTAGCTACCATTTCCCGTGTGACTTTTTGTATCGATTCTTTGTCAATTCATTTATTTTTTGTCTGCTTCTCATCAGCAAAATAGAAACACCTTTCTCATGTGTGATGATAACTTTGTTGGGAAATATTCCTCCATTCGAAAAAGAGGATGACAGAGAAAGAAAGAGAGAGAGAGAGAGAGAGAGAATAAAGGGCAAGAGAGTGAGAGAGTGGAATAGCGAGAGAGAGAGAGAGGGAGAGAGAGAGAGGGAGAGAGAGGGAGAGAGAGAGAGCGAGAGAGAGATGAAGAGAGATTTACAGTATTCTATTTTATCTACTTCATAGACAAATGATATCGATATGTTCAAGGTACAAAATGTTGTCGACAAAACTCTCATATACAACTTTTAAAACTAACATCATTATTTTCGCATGACATGTGAGCATCTGTTTTTTCGCGTTGCACAAACTCGATTTTTGCACAACGCGATGAGAAATAAGTAAAGGAGTAAACATTGAATGGGAACGAACAAACGATGAAAATAAGAAAAAACGATAACAACAACGAAAAGAAAAAAAAAGAGCGATGGCATACGGTTGCGTCGCATGCAGATTTTTATCTCGATGTGCTCTCGAGAACGATTCCAGCAAAATAATTTATTTTCGTACGTTTCGTTGCTTTACCTCTGAGAAAGTAGATACGCATGCATTGGATATCGTGACATACCTTATATTCCCGCTTACTATTGAACGTGAGTTTTCCCTTTTTCATCGAGATGTGTGTGTGTGTGTATGTGTGTGTGCATGTTTGTGTGCATAAAGGCATGTGTTCCAACTAAATTACAACTTCAATATCAATATCATGCAAAACTTGTGTATGTCAACACATAAGTAAATGAAAAACTAAAGAATGAAAATGAGTACCGACCCGAGTTGATACAAAGACTCAATGAAGTCAAAAAGGTGTTTTGAGTATGTGTATAAAATTGTTCATTCTATTCTTTGCTTCTTTCCTCACATCTCTGCCACTTGGCGATGTCTATTTCACTTATTCAAACTAAAAAGTTCATTTTTGCAACAATAGACCAGTTGCCATTTAGTTAAATGGTTTTTGCTTTTATCTACCTTTGGTTTTGTATTTGTGAAAACTTGCAAAATGGTAATTTTCGGAAATTTTATGACATCGAACAGCAAATTGGATGATGAATATGCTATATGTGGTAAATGTACCACATTTAAAGCATTTTCAAGAGAGTAATATTCAAGTTTTGGCCATTTGCCTTTTGTTTTCAGGGTTTGAGTTGGCTTATGAAAAATTTGTCGCGCTCGTTTTCAACGTATTTTAGCCTTTGCACTTTTGATTTTTTCTTTTCTTCTTTTTTTTCTCCTTTATGGCATCCATTTTATGAATGTATAATTGGTTAAGGTGCAGAGTGCTTGTCAGAAAAGGAAAAAAAAAAAAAAAATGAATAGAAATGAATATTCGATGAAAACAACAAAATTTCGACAAGAAAAAGCCTGATTCGTGGCATACGAATTCGAATGCGAATAAAAAAAGGAAATCGAACAAACGAACGAACGGACAGAAAGAAAGCAAATGCACAAGGAATGAATATCATCGCATCTGGTGCATGCATAAATTATGCCACATTTGTTTTTGCTCGTCTTTGTAACATGCAACACCGTAGCCGACGCGCCACATAAATGCACGCAACAGGGAAAAAAATGTGTTTACAAAACAACGTTGGTTTTGTAAATTTATATTGGCGAATTTCTCCGATTATATATATATATGTGTGTGTGTGTGTGTCTGTGTATGTTTTGTCTTTTTTTTTTTTTCATTCATCGCCCCTTGTTTACAATTCTACATATTTTTCGTATAACACGAAGACTAGAGAATTTTATTTGCTCATTTATTTTCTGGTGGTTGCTCTCTCAATTCTCACACTCTCTTATTTTGGTCGGCATTTTACCTATGTTTATTTAGATTTGTTTGGAGATTCATTCGATAACTCTATCTGGGCACAACCGATTTTGGTGTCTCGAAAAAAAATGGGAACGCAGCAAAGCGTTCATGTATAAAGACTAACGGTGAATATTTTTCATTGAGCTTTTGTCTTACTTTACACATCGTTGTATCTTGCAAATGGTTTTTTATTTTATTTTTTTTATTTCATATATATTTGTGTGAGTCATTGTTTTTCTTTTATTTTTTTTTTTTTATTTCTCTATCGACCGTGTATATAATCGTTACCTTTGTCTATGGTTTATTCATTCGGGATCAGTAGCAATAAGTGGAGTCATAATATTTTTACTTC
Source organism: Resseliella maxima (assembly GCA_029041755.1). Classification (NCBI taxonomy): domain Eukaryota; kingdom Metazoa; phylum Arthropoda; class Insecta; order Diptera; family Cecidomyiidae; genus Resseliella; species Resseliella maxima. The sequence goes on along the minus strand of JAQOWM010000013.1, from coordinate 891,393 downwards.
GTTTACTGTTTAAACAGAACGACATCATAATGATATTTCGTATTTTTTTTTTCCCTCGTCAGTTCCCATCGAAAGAACTCTCCTCTTTTGCACTCGTAATATATTCATTGTGTGTTTTTTGTTTTTTATTATTTATTTTTTTTTCTTCCTCTTTTTGCTCTCTGGTTGTTTTGAGATTTACGCAAAGTAAAGTCCATTTGTCGACTTTAGAAAGGAAAAAAAAAAACAAAAAAAATAAAAGAACACATTGTCATGCAACAACTTGATTGCACTATTTGGTTGCGGCTCAGTTCACATGTACCATCAGGAAAATTTAAAATACTTGTACCATTTATTTGATTCTTTTCTTTGGCTATGACTTTAATTAATACCCTTATGGCTGTGCAATGTACAAGTGTGTATTAAATTCTATATAAGTTAAAATCATATTTTGAATATGAAAAATAACAACTTTTGCCACAAATATAGTGTATAATTAAGCATGTGTGTGACACTTAATCAAGTGAAATCTCTATAGGATTTCCGTTGACATACAATGGCTTTTATGCTGGCTGATTATTTGCCTAGCTATTTAGGTGACCATTGGCCAATTTTCTCTGAAAAATTTCACAAAATAATTATAAAACGTGCTTCTTTGAACTTAAATAAAAGTGGGTAAAAATGATTTTTATCATAAGCCTGAATGGCTTTTTGTTGAAAATTTGCTTGAAAAATTTATTAGAAATGTGTTGAATATGAATATGTTCAATGTACATATCATATTCAAATATATTCTGTTGTTGAAATTTAGAATTAAGAACCTGAAGCAAAATTAAATAAATGTGAAAATTATGGCAAATGGTCATCATTCATCATGATGATGTTGATGACGATGATGATGTTGCTTAATTAAAAGTTGAACAACTTTAGTTAAATAATTCAATGTTCTATCAAACGCATATGAAAAACCACAAAGATTGAATGAATCTGATAAAAGCAATCTATTTTATTTTGTATGAATTTTCAACATTTAGAATGAAAATGTTTTGAAAGTTTTGCAGTTGTCATAAAGTCATTTCAATATGTTTTTCGATTGTTTGTAATTTTTTTTTTTTTTTTTTTTTTTTTTTCAATTTAAAGAGATAGAAAAAAGATAAATTTAACCACATTCTCTCAAGGACTTTAAGCAATTTTTAAAATACTTTGCTCATCGAACTCATATGAGTATGTTAAACTTTTGATGTGCAACAGCTACAAATCACAGAAATAATAATCCATTTTCACAGTCAATGTACTCTCAATGCTCAAACAAAAAGCCACACTTTGAAAAATCCAGACACAAAATATACTATCGTTTGTCGGGCTGACGCATTTAAAATTGTTGGCATATGTATGAGTTACGATGAGAGGTAAAAATTGTTGTTAGAAATTTAGACATCAAAAATATTCAACAGATGTATTGCAAATCTCTTTTGTGATTTATGGATTTTCACAACTCTTTTTCCCATCATCTCTGTATTACACACACACATACACACACATACACACATATATATATATATATATGTATACGAAGTTTGCTTTGGTTTGGCATTTTGATTTGCCGGTCGGTTTTCCTTACGTTTTTCATACTAAATTTCCATCTTTGTTGATTCCTTTTCTTAATATAATATGAATGCGTGAAGGCTATGGAACAAGAAAAGATTTTCAACCACGACTACAAAACAATCAAGGAAGGCGCAAAGAAAAAAAAAAAAAAAAAAATAAACCAAAAACCGACAAAAACTCACAATGGCAAGCAACGCGGTTTTGGCATGTTTGTGTGTATTGCCCACACACCGGCGTGCAATGATGAAATACACAAATTGATATAAATGTTAATGCTAAATTTCAGCAGGCATAAAATACATTTGTAGCAAGTACGGTGACAGGTGACAAGGTGAGATATGATACACGACGATTTTATGTATTGTACATACATTAATATAAATGCCTGTATGCAGAAGCGGTTACCGATGACATGCCGTGCGGTAACTGCCGTGGCAGCAACATTTTCCGCTCATCATTCATACAACTTTTGTTGCCATTCAGAACATTATTCAATCATTTTTCACTCGCAGCCTTTTCAAATCAATGTGTATACTGTTGTCGGATGTGAATTGGACGAATTATTGTTGTTTTTTTTTTTTTTTTGTTTAGTTATTACACATTTTACATTGGAAATTTTGAAGTTTCAACTTCTCTCTCTCTCTCTCTCTTGCGCGCTCACCAATTTTCATAAAAATCATGTTTATAATTGTACAGTAGGGTGGCTCTAAATGTGAAGAAATTTATTTTTTTTTTCGCACATGTCTTCCCTCAAACATTTCAGAAATAGCCGAAAAACTACACTGGTAGGGTTCTATTTGGGTAAATTCAAAACGCAAAAACAGATATAGCAAATGTAATTATTTTAATTATAACTCTATTGTGGATTAAATAGACAGACACCCTAATAGTACGTAGTGTCAAGTGAACACTATTTCGTTGATACAATGAATTGGCGATCTGTTGCCAAAATGCACAAATACACACACACACACACACACTAACAAATAGGCAACAAAAACTCGCTGCGTTTGAAATGCACGGCAAAACCATTGACTGAAGGATTTTCGTACCGCGATGTTGTTTGCTAAATTGTAACATGATGTGATATGACAGTCGGTTGAATAAAATTTATGATTTCTTTCACAGACAGAAGTAATTTAATTGGAACTACAATTTACTACATATTTCTGGAATGTAAAAAATTTGCTCATCATGACTCTGAATAACCGGCATGAAAAATACATTGTCACTGATAGTTGTTAGCCAAGGATTTTCTTTTATTGTGTCGCATGTTCGCACGATAAATTCGTAATCATCGCATCATATTTTTTTTTTTTTCATTCTCTTGTCTCTGTTGTTTTTTCGCGGAAAATGCCTAACTACAGTGGTGATGAGGCAACAAAATCTTAATTAAGTGTTGGATATATTGCATGCAAAAAAAAAAAAAAAAAAATCAAAAATATGTAAGTGATTTTCACTTCAGTTTAAAGGGCAAAAGTCAGAATAAAGATGAAAGTAATGAGACTGTAAGATGAAAATTACGTGACCTCAAACTTAGCACATAATCTATAATTCATGTGTCTTTCGTAAAAAAAGTGTGCGGAGGTAGATTTTCAAATTGCAATTAGGCATTGCGAACGAAGCAAAACGGCTATTCATAACATCAACAATTGTGGCTAATTCAATGTAATAAATTTACGCTCATGAACAACATGTGAATGCAAACGACAAGCACACACACACCGAGAGAGAGAGATAGAGAGGGAAAGAGAGAGGGAGAGAGAGAGGGAAAAAAAGAGAGAAAGAGAGAGAAAGCGAGAGAAGGAGAAAGGGAGAGAGAGAGAGAGAGAGCGATAGAGAGAGAAAGAGAGCGAGAGAGACCAAAATGCGGATAAAAAGAATTCATATGAATTGACTTTGTGTATGACACAAATAGAGAATGAATGAATGAACGTCAGAAGAAAAGAAAAAAAATGTGTGTCGTGCCAGCTATGCCGGAGGTAAATTGCATCGAAACTAATAAATATCCAAATGAAAAAAGCTTCAGCAATATATAATTCACAATGACAAAGAATTCGCATGGCAATTGCAATGACGATGCGCCATATACCATTCTATTTTTATGGTCACGGACCGTTATTCATTTCTTTCTTTATTTTTTTTGTTTCGATTTTCGATTTTCATTAAGATTCTTTGAATTAAGAGAAAATACTTAAAAATGATTCAAAGTTCAATGAAATTCTTGTCATCATTGGTGAAATTATTTTTAAGGTGTCCCAAAAATCTTGGTAAAAACACACCGAAAAATTGAAAACATCTTCTTAGAGATGCGCAATTTCCGGAGTGTTTCAAAAAGAGAAAATTTATTCTGTGGCATGTTGCATGATGCACCTTAAATAATGACATGATTTCATTTGATTTCTTTTCTATCTTAATTTAAGTTGCTATTTGCGAGAGTGTGATTTTAAAAATAGAAAAGAAAACAACATTTTTTGATGAGTGCCTTTTGCTTTGCTCGACTAAAGTCAATAAAAATGCAACATGCATTTATGAATACGAAATACCTTCTAAGCGACCGCGGTATTGGCCTTTGTTTTGCGCACCAACTATTGCTGTTCTATTGCATATATTTATATATATGTATATATATGCTGGCTGTATATTTTGTAGTGTTGTCTATGTCGTGCAATGCGACATTTTTACTCGTAAATGCACTTATTCATTTAAACTCTGCGGCCAAATTAGAAATAACGAATCACTTTGCAATCGTACGCAATTCGGGGAGGACTTAAAAGAAAGCAACAACATCAGCATCATCATCATCTGATGCATGAGTTTGTTCTTTATGATAATTTATCTATTTCTCGTCTGCCATTCGTTTAGCGGAATAATCTACTGTAAAATATATTTCCCGTCGTTCACAATTTTCACGAAATGTCTGCATTGTGCTGCGCGTTTCTTTGGTTTCAGTTTCACCGAATGGATAGAGAGAGAATGGGCATCAGCATCAACATACTCTTTACTTTATGCTTTGTTTATTCTTATTTTTCTACATCTCTTTTACGTATTGCCGAAACTATTGTTTCTTTTGTTTTCATTTCATTCACTCTCGCGACCTCTCGCTCTTTCCTTTTCTCTTTCTTTTTTTTCCTCTCTTTCTTTCTCTCTTTCTCTCTTCTCTCTTTCTCTCTCTCTTTCTCTCTTTCTCTCTCTCTCTCTCTTTCTCTCTTTTTCTCTCTCTCTCTCTCCCTCTCTTTTCTCATTTTTCACATTTTTCAATGCGCATTTGTTATTACTGCTTTTCCATGTATTATGCTGCGCTTCATTGGATGTGTATTCCTGGCCATTTGGTTTACGACTCACTAAAGTTCAACTTAAATATATACCGATCGGATGACCATTTCCAATTTTAAATTTCGACAATAAATTTTCATTTCGATGAAAATTCGTCTTTAATCTTTCCGTCTATGTGAATGTAGACTTCTGGCAATTCCATTTCTCCCGTTTTTCGCCGTGGACATAATAATAAAAAAAAAAAGAAAACAAAAACTATAATATAACAACTTAAAGAGAGCAACAACAAAAACAACAACAACAACAAAATCGCTTGAAATTGCTTTCACACAATTCCATTCACATACAGAATTGATCAAGCTAAGAAAATATCTTACTTGAATTGAAGATACGTTTTTAACCATATAGCGAAAAAAAGCGTTCAACATACAACATATGCAACACACCGAGCGCCATGGTGTTTCTCTTACTAGCGATTGCACAACCATAAACACACATACACACACACTGAGAAAGAGAGAGAGAGAGGGGGGGAGGGGGTGAGGGGGTGAGGGGGTGAGGGGGAGAAAAAGGGAGAGAAAATAAAGAGTAAGAAAGAGAAGAAGAAAAATAGAACTACCTATAAATCTTCCATTTATTTTATCGTTGGCTATCATTATTTTCCATTCAATTATTTGTTTCGTTTGCTTAATCGACGGTAAAGCTTTTGAACAACAATGCGTTTGTGTTGAAATTTAATTTATTTTATTGAATCTGTGGCGATATAAATAAAAATGTGATTGCATTTTCATCGACAGTAACAAAAAAAAAAAAAAAAAAAAATGTAAGACAAAGAAATCGAATAATAACTGTCCATTGAATAAAATTGTCATCGGTTAAAGTGAACAGTGTGTAAATATTCGTTTTATTTTCCATTTTATGTTTTTGTGCATGTTTTCGTGAAACGACAATTTTTTGTAAAAAAAGAAAAAAAAAGAAATGGGTTCAAAATGAAAATTTATTTAACGCATTTTTTTCCCTCAGATACACCTGTCGCATGGCTCAGCCGTTAAGTGTTCATTTTGTCAAAGATCATGTTTCGAATTGAAAATCGGTGAATTCAGGCAGAACAACGATAACGAAAGGAGAATGAACATTTTTTTTCTTTTTTGACACATTCATCGTTACCGCAATGGAAAGGAAAAAGTGGAACACAGGAACAAGCAAAAATTTATGTTGTTGTTGTTGCTTTATTCTCAATTTTCCTTGAACGGTGACATTCTTTTATATTCTGTAACAGTTTTGTCTTATATTTAAGCAAACGACTGGAAACGAAAGAGGTGAATAAAATGTTGGACGAAGTAAATAATCTACGGAAAGGGGAAAAAAAAAACGAAACGTAGAAGAAACAAAAAAATGCACATCAATTGCGACGAGATAAAGTGAACATTGTGACGAGCAAATGAGTGTGGCATATACGAAATGAAAACGAACATTTTGTTCTTTTTGTTTTTGTACCAGCTACAGAGAGCGAGAGAGAGAGAGAGAGAGAGAGAGAGAGAGAGAGAGAGAGAGAGAGAGAGAGAGAGAGAGAAAAGAAGAATGACACATTTGGAGATAGAAAGAGAAAGACATTGCCGAAAGAACAACGACTCGGTAAACATCGTTAATTCATTGTGCATTGAAGAAGAAAGAGATGGTTATGTCCACAGCGACAATGGAAGCAACATTTTTTTTTTCTTTCTTTCAAGAAATGGGACGTGAAAATTCACTGATGATGGCAAAAAAGTTTTTTTGTTCCATAAATCAGCCATAATTATGTGTATATACATTTCTTTTTTTTTTTTTTACTTGACAAAGAAAAATTTATCATTTAGCTGAGGATACATCGAAAAAAGAAATATATATAGAAGAAAAACGAATGGATGAAAATGCGCGCGGATGCTGAACGGTATCATGGACATCACTAAGAAAAGTGAGAACTTTTCAATTTAATCTGGTTACAAAGCGCAACCATTCACTCGTCGCAAACTTCTACTTTTTTTTTTTTTGCTCTTCTTCACAGTCCTGTTGAAGCTCACTTTCTTGTCCAGAGATCATATGACTGTAGTGCGTTTATGTTATACTTTTTTTTTGCTCTTCTCTTCTCTTCTGTGTTTGATGTCACTTCACATTTTCTTCCCTAAATTATGAGTAGTACATTTAATCTGATTAAATCATGAGGTAAGTAGATTTTCCATTAAAAATATTTTTCCTGTTTTCTTACACTCGAACAAAATGTGTACGCGCAAAATTTCGCTGAGCTTTCCGAATCTGATCTTGTCTGGATCGTGTTTATATCACGCTGCCTTCTTCATAATATGTTACAGCGTCGATGCAATAGACAGAGTAAGAGATAGAAAGAAAGAGAGGGACAGAAAGAGAGCAAGAGAGCAAGAGAAAGAGAGCAAGAGAAAGAGAGCAAGAGAGGGGGGAAGAGAGCAAGAGAGAGGAGGGAGCAAGAGAGAGGGGAGTGAGAGAGAGAGAGAGAGTGAGAGAGAGAAAGATTGAGGAAAAGATTATATGTTAACAGCAATTCCAGTTAAGGATAAAAGTGAAGGTATAAATTGCTGAGTGGTTTTGCCAGTTTTGCAAAACTTTTTTAATTAGCCATTTCCTATTCCGTTTTTGCTATCATTTTTCATTGGACGATGTTTTTGCCTACATTTTTTTTTACGTCGGCATTTACCTCTTCATCTGTGATAGATCTAAGTTGGTGGTCATTATGTTCTTAACTAATGATTTAACTGGTGATATCTAATGGAAATGAGAACGAATGTGTTTTTTTTTTTTTTGTTTTTGGGTGAAGAAATTGGCAATTGTTCCTTAAAAGAATACAAACCATGGAAAATATTGAAAAATTGATGCGGTATTTTAATGAGACAAACCAAAAATGCTTCTCAATATAACACGATAAAACATACATGCACGTAACGCCGCTTAAGGATATCAATCGATAGCGGGTGAGAGAAATACCGCGTAATTTTTTCTTCTTCTTCTTCTTCTTCTTTATTGCTTCGTTCATGATGCGACTTAAGGTTTGTTATATCACACGAAATGTACGAGCAAACATAAAGAGTCATGGCGAAAAATCGCCCATAAATTTAACTTTCTCAAGTAAATTACAAAAATGTAATAAGACCTCAATAATCTCTAGTTACGCGTTGAAAGTTGAAAATTGATCATAATAAAGAGCTGCTTATTCCCTTGAATGGCGCAATTTTTTCTTTTTCTTCCATTTCTTTGCTTGATGCTGGTTGTTGCCAATGTTGTTGTGTTTTTTTCTCACTTACTCATTCGTTCACTCAATCTTATACTGTACACTAGAGTTTCGATTTATAAGTAGTTATGGCGTTGTACCTTATATCGTCAATAATGCGGAACTTCAAAATATATACACGCATCGAAAGCATATCTCTCACACTTTTTTCCTATTTCCTCTCTCTCTCTCACTCTCTCTCTCTCACTCTCTCTCTCTCTCTCTCTCTCTCTCTCTCTCTCTCTCTCTCTTCTCTCTTGTGTGTGTGTGTGTGTGTCATTCTCTTTTTCCTCCGTTCCTTAGCCCATCTGATTCATTCGCGTTGTATTTGCTGAGCAATTTTAGGTGTGTATAGGATACACACAAGTATAATGTACTAAAATCAAATAGCGTATCGTGTCTTAACTTTTCGTTCAATATTATTATTTATTTATTTTCCATTTGTTGTTGCTGTTTGTTGGTAATGCTGCGGTTTTCTTTTTTTTTTTTTTTTGCAACCAACATACGAATACAGTTTTGTGTAGAGAAAATGACAACGATAAAAAATTTTCGCGGAAAGTGCTCCTGAAAAAGGATGATCGAACTGAAGCATCGGCAGCAGTCACAGCAGCAGCAGCAAGGGATAAAAAAAACTCTGGTACATCTACTCGAGATTATTGGTATTTGGATATTGCTCCGGAGGTACTGTTGGATTAAAGTGTAATACAAACTGTCAATTAAAGTATGAAATACAGCACGAAAATATGATACGCGCATTTACTGCTGCAAACTTGAAATCGCTTAAAGTCGGTTATCTTAGCCAAGTGCAAACGAGTTCTTGAACGATGAGGCGCCCCAAACTGAAATGTTATGCTGCTATTGCTGTATGCATTTCAAACAACGATGGCTATAAAGATGGAATTCGACCGGCGACATCGGTGTGTCGAACAGCATTTTTTCGTGCATTGAATGTGAAATCAAAATCTGGCCACACACACATACACATAGACACGCGTACACCGGATAAATATGCTCCTGTTCACTCAACATTTTCCACTTCAGATATAACTTACATTTATTGCCCATCAAAAGAAAGAAAAAAAAACTTTTTTTTTACCAAAGTCATCTTGTGTTTCTTTGACCATTAATGGAGTTATTCGGTTGCTAAATTGTTCACATTGATTTACGAAAATGACTTCAATAATTTGTATCATTGAATAGTTGCATTTGGCAGTAATCGTTTAATTGTTGACTGTAACAGACAAACACACGAAGACACAGAGAGAAAGAGAAGGGAGTGATAGAGAGAGAGAGAGAGAAAGAGAGAGAGAGAGAGAGAGAGAGAGAGTGAGAGAGAGAGAAAGAAAGAAAGAAAGAAAGAGAAAGAGAGAGAGAGGGGGGTGATAGAAACATACCAACAGAGTAATCTTCGATTTTATGCGTTTTTATAATTGTATTTGCTGGAAAATCTCACACAATTTTTTTTAATACTTCCATTAAATTCAATTTAATGTATTTCTTTGTCGATTACGCAAAGACCGATTTGCACAAGAATAGTCAAACAACCATTGAATGAAATAGATATGATAGCAAATGTGAATTGAAAAATCAGGAAGCAAATTGCTTATAGAAAGTTATCGCATTTGACGGTGAATCAAAGAGGGTTGAAACACATTCGAAACTATCTTGCATTTCAATCGAGAATCAGACAATTTGCAATCAAACCTGCTGATGTCTTGCGAGAGAATAGTCTTGTTTTGTTTTTTTTTTTTTTATTTTGTCATCCACAGCCAAGCACTGATACAGACACCATTATCGTTAGTTTCAATAACGATATAAAATTATACGGTAAAATGGCAAACGGAAGACATTGTCGTTCATGCTATTACATTTTCTATGACAATAAAGAGCTTTTCAAAATTTAATCAATCGATTACTCTTTGAAATGAGAAAAATTTCACCTATTCATGCATTGAATGGTAACATTTTTATATTGTTGTCGCACAATATATGTATGTCAGATTATTGTGATGATTGGATTTGGGCCGGATGATTGCTTGCATACCGTTTTACTGATGGTTGATTTGATATCATACAACTGTTAACTGATATAAAATCAATATCAATTCCAATTTCAAGATGATGTTATTAGGTATTTTTCACGTATTTACAACCAATCAAACAAAAATTCATTCAGCTAACGTGTTCCTTCCGGAATCAACACGTTGCACAAAATGTGCCAAAGGAACATATTAAAATAAAGTGTGAAAAATACATAAAATGGTAATAACATTCAAAAATACTGAAGGAGAATGTGACGATAGAGAAACATCAACGGCTGGCAAATATATACGATTACGATATATAGTATCGTTTGATTTAATTCGTTCAAGTCAGTTCAACGAACAGAAACAAATACCAATTGAATAAAACAATAAAAATCATTCAACGACATGAAATCGCGCTATTTCAATCACGCATGCAAAATAGAACAAAAACATTCATATTTCTTTTCTTTCGTTTTTTTTTTTCTTTCATTATTATTGCCATTTTGCATTCTGCATTGTAGAAATTGTCACAAATTTCAATTATTTGATAATAAATTTACAACTTTTGTTTTTACTTTGATTCGATTTGATTTCTTTCTTTTAAACAATTTTCATCTAATTTGCTAGAAATGTGAATTTTTCCGAGATAATTGGAGCATCATGTAGGAGAAAAACTATAGTTTTCTTTCAGTTTTTTTTTTTTGTTTTTTTTTTTCTCTTGCAATTCTTGAGTATTTTTACAAATTGTTCTAATTCTTTTAAATTCAATCGAATAAATTACAAATTTTTCTATAAAATGATATTTTGTTATCAAAATAAATAAACTTTTTTTGTTCATTTTAGTGCTTTGGTTCATATTTGGGCAAATGAGCGTTGATGAAATCCATATGAGATGCGACATTTGTAAATGTTGTATATTTATCTGAGTCACAACTTCCTGCTTTATTACCGCCCGTACTTACAATACCTCGCAAGATATATGTTGTTTTATGGCCTACAGTTTGTGGAAATACGAGTCCACCGCCTGAAAATTCAATGAAATAAAAATATTAGAGAGGAATTGGTAGAGAAATAGAGAGAGAGAGATAGATAGATAGTGAGAGAGAGAGAGAAAGAGAAAGAGAAAGAGAAAGAGAGAGAGAGAGAGAGACAAGAAAGAGAAAGAGAAAGAGAAAGAGAAAGAGAGAGCTCGAAATGAAGAAGAAGCAATTTAAAATCAAAATTAAATTTATAGAATGAAATTCACCTGAATCGCCTTGACAAACACTTGCACCAGTCAAATAACCAGCACAAAACTTATCAGATGTGATAAAATTGGCAAATTCGGGCGCTGACTTGTCTCTGCATTCTTCTCGACTTACAACTGGTAATTCAATTTTCTTAAGAACCGAACTTGGTAGCCCATTTGTTTGTTCAAGTCCCCATCCAGCTGTGATTCCTCTCCATCCAACTGGCACTGATTGTTCTTCATATCTTAGATTATGTGGTAAACATATTGGTCTAATAAATGATTTGAATTCAATATGCTTGTCAAGAACTAGTATAGCAATGTCATCAGCGTAATAGTTTGCCAAATCTTTATAGCCTTCAATTGCTTCAATTAATTCAACTCCAAAATATTGCGGCTTATATTCTTCTGAAGCTGTGTAATTTCGAAAAGTTTTTCCAACAACAACTTGGAATATATCAGGTCGAAACACATCATTTTCACTTGGATCCCAGAAACAATGCTGTTCAATTAAAAAAAAATTTCAATGATATTTCTATGATTGAACGAAAAATGAAACAAATAAAAATCTATTAATACCATTGCTGAAACGATCACTTTTGAAGAGATAATTGAACCGCCGCAAATTTGTTGAAATTGTCCATCGTAACTATTTCGTCGAAAAATGCCAACATGCCATGGAATATTTGATACATTTGTTCTACTTCCACCGACCACATATGAAGTTCCTTCAATAATTTCACCACACACCTGTGAACATTTTTGTGGCGCTGGACTCCATCTGCCATTTTGTCCGCATGTAAGTATTTGTATTGGTCCAGTTGCTTCATAGCCCTCTTGACATGTTACATAAGCCGTTGTGCCCGGTGGAACAGGGCGAGAGCATGGTGTTGTTTTTTGTGTATTATTTACAAAACAATTTGCCGATATGGTAACACCTTTAATTTCTTCTGTACTACATCTTGGTTTGCATTGTGGTATTGATGTATGCCATTGACCATTTATACATATATTTGTTTCATTTCCAATTAAATAATGATTTTCAATGCATCTATAAATAATACCACCTAAATGATCAATAATATCACCATATGGTATTCTTTGCGTTGGATCATATTGATAGTATGCATCACCATTATTGGGAATATTATCAGCACGACATGGTCGATTATTTGTCATTGGTGGATAAGTGGTTATCGTTGGTGTATATACATGTATTGGATTAACATGCATTGATGATTGAGTTACCTGCGTAATTGATGGTGCATATGTAACCGATGTAATTGGTGTATTCAATATAATTGGTCTAATTGTAATGCTTTCATTTTTATTTCTTCCGCATAATGCCCAATTTTCATCACTTCCATCTGAACAATCAATGCGATTATCGCACTTTTTTTTACCACTAATACAACCACCATTTCCACATCGAAATGCATATGATGGACAATGTGTTCCAGCACAATATTTAACAGTTTCATCACTGCCATCTGAACATTCTTTATTACCATCACACATTAAATCAATGCTAATACATTCTCTATTATCACATTGAAAACTATTTTGATCGCAAAAACCATGCAATTGTTGTTCAGTTTTGGTTGGGCAATCTTTTGTTGCTTCATCAGATCCATCTGAAATAAAATATCGTCATTTGTTATTAAATGATTGTTGTTGTTGTTGTTGTTGTTCATTTGTTATTTAAATCGTGTTGTGATGTTTTGTTAGTAAAATTTCAAGAATATCATTATACCAATGCATTCAATTTTTCCATTGCATTCTGCATTGCCAGCTACACATGCCCCATATGTGCAACGAAATGCATATCTTGGACATGTTGTTGCTATACAATTTTCTGTTGTTTCATCGCTGCCATCACTTTGAAAAAAAACAAAAACGAAAAATTTTGTTGATTATCATTATTACAAATCGTTCCATCTAATTTTAAATGGAAAAAAAAAAATAAAATTCATTTGAAAATCAATATGAAAAATAACCTGCAATTTTGTACACCGTCGCATGATTCTGATGAATCGATGCATTGTCCATTGTCACATTTCCATTCGTGTGTTCGACATTCTGACGATCGTGCTATAACGTTATTCCGGCTTGTCACTCTTGCGGCTAAAAATAACAAGAAGAAGAAGAAAAAACAAAGCAATCAATGAATAAATTACTAACCATAACCAATAATCACAGTTTAAACACGGGGAAAAACATTTTTTCTTCTCTTTTCTGCGGTTAATCAATGAGTATATATTTCTAATTAAAACGTTAATTATTTAAATCGTATTTTTTTAAATGACATATGCATAGACTGTGACGTGGTGACTTGTATTTTGTAGTATTACGATGAATGTCATTGTTGCTGACCTTTGGCTTAGTAAACAAACTAATGCTCATTGTAATCTCGCTAAAAACTACAACTATATGGTACAATGTTTGGTGTGAAGCACGGTATTGATTTTTTTTTTTTTTAGAATTTTGTAAATAAATTTAAAGAGTCTTTACGATTCAATAATTCATTTAACACTGATTAATTCATATTCAATTTTACGAAAAAAAAAACACTTACATTGACTAACAGCCAAAATGCTTATGATAAAAATGATGTACGTAAACTGTAGCATTTTTAAACTTGTTTCTTTTTTTTTACTGTACACAACCAAAAGACATTGCGGCCTATTCAAATCGGAATTTTTTTGTGCAACGAAAATAAAAATTTCTTTCGTTTTTTTTTTTTTTTTCTTTTTTTTTCGTTCGAAATTTTCTATTTTCTTCACTTTTTATGAGCAATGAACAAACACGTTTGACCTGATCAATTCAGTTTCACTAGATCGGAAAGTGTAAACCATAATCAATAATGGCCTATGCTCATCCAAGACTTTAATCTATCGTTCCAAATCATTTTTGATTTGAAAAAAAAAAAAAACAAAAACAAAAATGTATATAAATAAAGTGAAAATAGACAAGCAAACGAAATGAACTATGAAGAAGAGAGGGAAAAAAAAGAAATCTTTATCAGTTTTCACTATGAACGACACTGTTAGCACAAATACAAAATTCAAGCAAACACACAGAATTCCAGCACAAAACACTCATACATATGAAAAAAAAAAAAAAATACGAACACAAAACAACTGGGATTCCCAGTTTCGTGCGGTTTCGATTTTGAACAAGACAGAGAAAAGGTATCATATTAAAATTTCATGTGCATACGATTACATTCCAAAGTGTTTTTACAAGAGAAAAAGAGAAGAAGAAAAATAAAATGAAATATACACTCACACTGTGTCACCACATTGAAGAATATTCCTATTTAAATTGTTCAACGATTAAAAAACTATTGGCTTTGTCAGAAATATCAATGAAATGTTTGTATTGGAGAACGATTTTACACACTGAGATTATCAAGAGTAAAAAAAAAAAAAAAAAATACTACAAACGTATTTACTGTATATATTTTATTTATTGAAATGACATCAAGTAAACAACAATTTCTTACTTATAGAATTGGCTAATGTGATAACATTGAACCATATTATAAACAATAAATATTACGATCTTGTACGCACCAATATTCGGTATTTATTGACAGATAATCAATATGGTAATGAAACGAGTATAATGATGCAAATGAATGAGATGGAGAACGAAACGGGTATTTGTGACGTATGTTTTACTGTCATTTTAACAATGTTAAATTATACCAGTTTGATGCTGATGAAATGTATACATTGACATCGATATCAGCATCAGCATACGGTTTGATCATGTAAACTGATTTTATTAGCGTGAATAAGTTGTCATAAGAAAAATATCAATAATATGATATATTGCGTATTTAATATTTGAAATGAACAAGTACATTGCGTATCAATTAATACGTAACTATTAGCGATGTTAATTCTTTTTTTTTTTTTGTTCGAAATCAAACCATTTTAAACGAATTTTAAAACAACGATTTTAAATATTCATTTTTAAATGGTGAAAAAGTCAGCTTCTTAGCTCTCTGTTGTTCCCAAAATTTAAAATCCAAATCGGGAATGGTTTTTATCGATTACAGGAATATTTTCATTTACAAATGGATAAAGCATAGAAAATCAAAGCGATTCGAGCAAATCTTTTCAAATACAAGTTGCAATTCATGGCAAACGTATCATTGAATTGGAGCTGATTTAGATTAAAAGTATTATTGAATTGGAGCAAATTACACTAGCCGATTATCATTAGAAATTCCATTGCCAGAAAATGTTCTGGAACCGAAGCTAAAAAATTACGATTTTCAGTATATTTTCATATAATAAAATGACATAAATTTAGGTTTCGTAATAAATAAATAAATAAATATGTAAAAAATGAGTTATCAAGGAGTTTTGAGTATTTGTAAAACAATTGCGATAAGACTCGTTTCCTTGGCTACACAACGGCCATATCTTTGGCCACTAGGCTCTGAACGAATACACTTTTATTATTCAGGCATGAAACCGAGACAAAAACCACGATAACATTGAGATCTGTGGCTCTATTTCATGAAAATATACTGAAAATCGAAATTTTTTAGCTTCGGTTCCAGAATATTCTCTGGCAATGGAATTTCTGTACGTAAAATGCTGTCAACTAGTGTAATTTGCTCCAATTCAATAATACTTTTAACCTTGTATTCCAAAACATTCTATGGCATAACTTTTCACCAATCTAACCGATCGTATATATTGTTATGGCATCTGATAGCTATGACTTTATAGTTCTCATAGCTACTCAAAGTTCAATTACATCGAGCATGCAATTTTTCTTTACACCTGTCCATATAGCAGCGTTGATTGTCCAAATTCAGAAAAAAATGAATTTTTGAAAGAAAAAAATGAATTTTTGAAAGAAAAAAAATGATCAAAACCATGCTGATAAGGATATCAATCAAAATTGGTTTTGATGTGTCTGTAGTCCGCTGTAGCCATGGAAATTATTTTTTTTAAATTTTGTTATGTGATCAGATATGGACAGATTACTGTGTATAGTTTTTGCTAATAATTGTTACAACAAAGACGAAACAAATAATGGCCAAATTTCGAGTTGAAATAATATTTCAGAAAGAAATACATATTCAATGCTCATACAAAAACGAAATAAAAGTTATTTCTCTCTCTATATGTTGTTTCATTGATCACACAGAATATGATTAAATTATGTGTACGATGCGAATGTACATGAGAGGAGCATCAAATTATGCATTACATTTCAATGGTACGCACAAAACATTCATAAGCGATTCATTATTATTCACAACTAATAAAGAAAATTCCATTGGATCCTCTTTACTCATGACTTGATTTGTATAATTTCATCATTCGAAGAAACAAAAAAAAAAAAATAAAATAAAATACACACACAGAGTTTGCTTCAACTCAGAATAATTAATCATCTTCGACGTAAAACCAATTAATTACAAACCGAAATCGAAAGAGGTTTTGTTCATTTCATGCAGATTGCTTTGATCGCTTCTCATTTGTTTGGCTTTAATTTTTTGTTTTATTAAATAAAAGAGTGTGAAAGAATGAGTGAAAAAAAAAATACACAGAAAACAAAATGAACAGTAACAAAAGACGGGGAAGAAAAAGAAGGAAAAAACAAAAAAAACGAAACAGATTGGAAAAAATGTCTGACATTTACATGCATAAACTTTGCAACAAGCCTTTTAATATTCATTCGATGAATAATTTTATTTGTCTCATCTTCCTTTTACCATGCTCACTCTTCTACTACTTTCTTTTTTTTCATTTTTTCTCCAATAAAAATCAAAACTTAAGAGAAAAAAAATACCGATTTGCAATTACTGAAAAAAGGAAACAGTATTTAGCAATGGAATTATTTGATGTATTCGATCGAATCAATGGATGTTTCTCAGTTGACCGAGAGGAATAATAATGGCATTAGTCCTGCAATAAGGCAGCCAATCTCAATTAAAAATTCCCTTTAATATATTTCTTTTAATTAGTTTTGGGGCGAGGAAGGTCGCGCTCATTGCACACTTCCCACGTTCCGAGGTGGTTGCCACTTATATCTCTTGTCATGCATTATTTCAATATAAAACAAAAAAATTGTTTCCCCTTCGTGTGACCATATCTCTCTACTTGACTTCTATTTTTTTCCTCTTCTTCTTCTTCTCTATTTCAATCTCGGTATTCATTGCATAATTAATGTCTTGAATTTTTGCCCGGTTGATATTCTTTTTGAAAATGCACACTTTACGTACAGATTGATCAAGATAAAGAGCATAAAACTCAAAAATATTAATAACGACATCGAGAAAAATTGCACAACTTTTAATTGGTTTATTGCGTTGCAAATACTGAAGAAGAAGAAGAAGAAGAAGAAGAAGAAGAAGAAGAAGAAGAAAAAAAAATGAAAAATGTTTCCCGAAAGTCTTTTCTTTTTATTAAATGAAATTCCACATTTTAATTGTAATTCAATACTTGTGATTTACAGTTGGACGAATATTTTAAAATAGATATTTAAACAGAAGCAAGCAATGAAATTTGTAATATTAACAACACCAACAATTGTGATTACCTATTTAATACATCGTTGTTAAATGAATTCATTAAGAGATTTTGTTCGTTTATGTTGATTTGTTTGTTTTCTGTTTTCTCTCTTTCTCACTCTTTCTCTCTCTCTCTCTTATCTTTCTCTTTCTTCCTCTCTCTCTCCTTCTCTCTCTTTCTCTTTCTTCCTCTCTCTCTCTCTCTCTCTCTCTCTCTCTCTCTCTCTCTCTCTCTCTTTATTTTTTTTTCGAGTAAAAATCCTATGCAAACTCATCCCTTGGCTGAGAAAAGAAGCGTAACAAATTATCGTCTTCACGCAAGTGAAACGATGACGCGACCACGAAATGGAAAAGTTTAAAAGCACACCGTAATATGCTCTAATTTCGACCATTGCTCACAGACAACACACCGTCATGCCATCAACTTTGCTATCAACAATTACAACGGCAAAATGTGTTTTATTCTTCTTCTATGTTGTTTCTCTTATGGTGGAAAAGGAGCATTTGAACATTTTTCTATTGCTTTCCCTGTTTGACAGCTATATTCGAAGGGAAATAAAACATAAGCACGAGAAAAAGATTGTTTCATCAAAAACATTTTCATGAAAACAAACACCGTCCATGAGATGAAGAGATAGGCGTGCGTTGCGCTCGACGTACCTAGGCTGCCTTTTTTTTTCTCTCTCTGTTCTGTTGTACCATGTTTATGTTGATGGTGATGTTGATGTTCATGTTGATGTTGATGTTGATTTGGCTTATGTTAATGCTGCCTGATGTTTGTCTAAATCATATTAATTTTTTATGTCCGCACGTAATTCGATGGAGCATCATGTTTTTAAAACGATGATTATGTTATTAGACTAACGAATTGCACGGCATCGAACGCCCGATAAAAAACCAACTACCAAACACCAACAAACGACGGAAACAACAACCAGTAATAAAACGTTTATAATTAATTTAAGGTGATTTTTTTTTCTTAATCTCTCTCTCTCTCTCTCTCTCTCTCTCTCCTTCTCTTCCATCTGTTTGCTACTTAGATAATGTGTTTGATTAGCGAAATTGGGAGTGAATTTTTCGGAGACGAAGACTTTCCACTGTTGGCAAAGTGGAAGGAAACTAAGCATTAATGCAGACAAAAAAAGAAAAAAAAACAAAAAAAAAAGACAAAAATCCAGGAGTAAAAACAACAGATTCATCAAATCCCCACGAAATCATATTCATCAAATACATTATGAAAAACATTCAAAATAACTTTCCTGTATTTTACCATCTTTTATTCACTCACACTCTTTCTCTACGATTTGTTTTCATATTCAATGTTTAAGCCATACACACACTTTTTGCGGAAATTATTACTTGAGTTTATGGTGAAAGATCAAAGTAATTCGTTATCATCGTCTTTATATCGCTTTAACATAAAATGTTCGCTCATTGAAACCGTTTTTTATCAATTATTCAATCATTTTTACCGATTTACCGAAAATCTTTCTCTTAGCATCAAACATTCTGAAACCAAAATTGTGAAGTCAACATTTTCAATTTTTAATTGCATACATTTTTTAACTGGTCTCAATTACGACAGAATTTATCTTTGATATTTCAAGTAATTTGGCTAAATTAAAGCCAATGCTATTTACGTTTCTTGTGTTGATTATGATGATGGTATTTGCGATTTTACTAGGCAATGAACGGTTGTACATCAGTAGATTTCTTACATAATTTTACAATGTCGCTTATTTATTTGTTAAGCAAATTCCAATTTTGTTCTCATCATGATTTGTTACTCGTTTGGTGCCATATAGTATTATAGAAGAGGAAAAAAAAAAACAAGAATCTTTACTCTCTTGTGCGATATATAAGCGATTCCCAGGACATAAATCGATTCCGGAAGAATATTGGTTACAAAATCACCTTCGCCAGACATACAAATGTATGCATACAAGAAATTCAAGCATTTCGTATCCATTTTTATATTTGATATTCAGTGTGTTTGTCTTTTTGTCTTAAAAACTGGTGTTGAAAAATATCCTCGTTGAATTCGGATTTGCAAATATATTTTGCTCATTCCAATAAATTCGTCGTTGAATATTTTTTCTATATGCAAATGAACAGTTAGAAAACAGTTCGTAAAAATCAAATCTACTGAATGGAACGATACGAACGACAATGAACAACAACAACAAGAAGAAGAAGAAAAAGAAGAAAAACGATGGAACGATTCGAAGAGTAAAAGAACAAATATTTTAATTCGGTGTGTTTACAACTCCTTGAAGAGTTCACCTTTATTTAAATATTCACTGTTCGTTTACTTACTGTGTTGTTGTCGATATCTTTTTTTTTTTTTGTTCTCTTCATCGTGCTTCTTTTTATTCCCATTTGCTCTTCCTGCACTTTCGTTTTTCTTGATTTTCTTTGGAATTTTACTGCATACTTCTTTCGCAACCTTCACACAATTCGATCGTCAGAAAAGTACGATGCTATCGAGAGCACATTTCCACACAGATTGAAAGTCAAACAAAGGAAGACTAGAAGTAAGAAAAAAAAAAAAGAAAAAAGAAAGAAATTTTCATATATAAATATATACAAACGGAATGTTGAATTTTTCTCGGAGCACTGGCATCTCTTGAGTTTACCTACATAGTATATGTTGAAAGATAATTATGCTGGCAAAAAACCAAGAGCACGGTAAAATCACTTGTGCATACATTGTCTTGAGTTTTTGTGTTCGACAATCAAATAATGTTAGTTGAGGAATGGGACTGTTTATATGTGTTTGTGTGGGTGTGAGGGAGAAAAATGAAAGAGATGATAAAAGAGTACAGTGTACCGAAGCGAATGTAAGATTGAGACAAAGGTAGAATAAAATTGTCGTTGAGTTAATTTACATTTTGGACTGTGCAAGAGCAATTTGGAATATAGTCTTTTCGATTGTATAGCATTCGTTGAAATGTATTTTCGGTGTGTTTATTTATTTTGTTGTAAGCAAGTATTTGTGTCAGTCTGACAAACATGTGCCATTGTTGTTTACTTAATTCTTATTTTTTGCATTCGGTGGCCATGCTGCCGCATTGAAAAATGACTCACGCTATTCATACCTCGTTGATATACAAATATATATACAAATATATGTAATATTCAAATAGAATGGAGAAATGTCGTGAAAATTCAAGTAAAAATGAACACCAACACATTTATACTTAAGCATTAAATCGAATCAAACAAAAACCAAAAGCAAACGTAAGACAAATGTAACGCATTCGTAAATGCTGAGCCAAGCACTGAACGCATTCGAGTTGGGTTCAATTTGCATTTTAATTGCTTTTAGACGCGAAACATCGTATTCGCAAGGAAAATGAAGAAATTGTGGTGCAATATGAAAAGACGAAATAGAGAGGAAGAAAAAAAAAACGACCAAAGAGATTATTGTGAAATAGACAGAAAGGGGTTAATGCAAACGGAGGTGGAATTGTTCATATTCATTCTTGAATTATAGTTTTTTTTTTCAACCATCAAATAATTCGTTCACAACAGCTGGCAAAGGAATCTATTTTCTCGTGTTACCGCGATGTGGCTTAGCGCTAACAAAAACCTGTAAAACTGTGTGTTTTTTTTCTCACTGAAAACTAAACGATGAATGAAAAACATTGAGCAAACAATTACTTTTGATTAAATATTTATTATGACAATTGTAAAAATGAGTGCATTTTGGAATTTGAATAAGACCAAGCATTCGTTCAAAAAATGTTAATTAACATTATCGCTGCCAAAAATCCTTGCAACGTACTAAAAAAAAAATGTCAGAATTTGGTATTAATCGTTTTTCATGAAATCTCAAATGTATCATTCAATTGACAATTTTCGAATTCAAATACGAGTTTTACGTTTCGTTAAATTGCACACAACTAACAAACGAAAATTTTGAAAATAATCAATTGATGCGATCAAACTTTTAGTCTGATTCTGTTGATTATTCGTTGATTTGTTTCAAAAAAGAACGTTATTGTCAATTGTGTATATGTTATTTTGACG
Organism: Resseliella maxima; assembly: GCA_029041755.1. Taxonomy (NCBI): domain Eukaryota; kingdom Metazoa; phylum Arthropoda; class Insecta; order Diptera; family Cecidomyiidae; genus Resseliella; species Resseliella maxima. The sequence continues at coordinate 869,425 of JAQOWM010000013.1, read as the reverse complement.
TTTTCCATTTGTCAATCACACTCACACATAAGTAATCCAACATACAAAGTACGATGCGCACCAATTTCAATATAAGCACACCGTTTCTCATTAATACAAGCACAAAAATCAAATTTAACTGACATCGGTTGCTAAGCAACATCAAAAAAAAATATTCATATTTCTATAGAACGCCGAATCAATCAGTGCAATTCGATTGAAATATAAGAGTTCAAGGTGTAAATAGTTAATAAAATAATTTTCGGTTAAATTTCATTTTCTATTGTTCTCTCACAAAAAAATCATCATGGAAAAGAAAGCAAGTGTAAAATTGGAGATTTTCTCTTGGCGCACTGAAGATTTTGCCGAATATTGGAAAATCATTGGATTGCCGCACAAAGGAGCAACAGGTGAATAATTTTTTACATTCTTCTTACAGCATCATCAATGTTTTTTTCAAGTTTTTTTTTTTTTTAGCAATTTTTGATTTTTTGTTTTTTGTGAAGTAGTTTCTGCAAAAAAAAAAAAAAAAAAAAATCAATTTTTCTCATTCAATTCACATTTAGTTTTTTTTTTTTCATTTTCTAAATCAGATAAAATAGCATCAATTTCACCGAATGAAGAGATTTCAGTATTTGAATTACAAAAGCAATGTTTGCATTGTGAACAAACATTAAGTTCAATTGCATTTGAAAAGCATATTTGTGGATACAGTGATCGACAGACATTTGTTTTTGATGATGAAATAATGGATTTTCTATGGAAAGACAGTTCATTGCATAAAATGTATATTGAAAATAATAAAGTAATTCAGCAAATTTTGGATCAAAATAATGATATAAATAATCGATCAAAGGATGTCAAGCGATCAATTGTTCAAGCGCATCATGTATGTAAAATTTGTCATCGTATGTATGTACATGCATCGGGATTGACGCGTCACATGGAAACACAGCATAATACAAATACCGTTCAAATTAAATCAATTGGCCAGTTAAATCATTTTGATGATACATTTGCTGAAATAATCAAATGCATGATTTGTGGTCAAATTTTTAATACATCCGCATTGTGTTTTGGCCATTTAAAATCAGTACACATTGAATTGGGTTTTGATGAAAGTGAACGAAGCTTAGAAGCAAGTGAATCATTTTTATTTGAAAAATTAAAATTAAATCAAGCATTTCAATGTGAATTTTGTGATCTTTTATTTGCCGATACAACAAACTTGTTTCAGGTATTTAATTCAATTGCTTTTTGTTTTATGTATAAAAGTCATAATTAATTTCACGATTCACACATACTTCTCATACATGTGAAATTTGAGAATAATTTTAACTAATAATTGGAATTTTTGTCTATAGCATGAAATGGCACATGACATTAACATTGGATATGAATGCAGCTCATGTGAATTGGCCAGCCGTGAATTAAAATTCATCATGAATCATCGTACAAACGAATGTCCATACGAAATGTATGAAAAAAATCCAAGAATCCCATATAAAGTGTTGTTTGCATGCAGCGAATGTGATGGCACATACAGCTCCTTAGCACTATTATACGAACATCGGTATGATACATGATTTGATGCATTTTTTTTTTTGTTGGCTACTTTGATTTACATACATTTACCAAAAAAAAAAAACATGATTTCTTTGTGAATTCCAGTCATTTGAAGAAACATTATCAAACACTACACAATCCATTAACAGAACAAAACGAATTTTTCTGCGAAAAATGTACGGAAATTTTCGGAACAGAAATGGATACTTTAATAATGCACATCGATACCGTTCATACAAAAAAAGGGAAAACAAATGCTTTAACAATGACATCAACAGTTCGACCATATTTGTGTGAAGTATGTGGAAAAGGATACACTCAATCAAGTCATCTTTATCAGCATCTTCGATTTCATAAAGGTAATTGTTATTTCGTTTAATTTCAAACAGAAAAAAATGTTCATTGAAGTGAGAGTTTTTTTTATGAAAAAAAAAAAAACAAAAAAAAAATTAAATTTCAAACTGATCAAAGCAAATAATGAAATTTTCATGGATTTTATTCAGGTATAAAACCATTTGAATGTACAAAAGATGGTTGCAATCGAAAATTTACCATTCGTCCAGATTTAAATGATCACATTCGTAAATGCCATACCGGTGAAAGACCATATAAATGCTCTGATTGTCATAAAACATTTTTAACTGGATCAGTTTATTATCAACATCGTTTGATTCATCGAAATGAACGACGCTACGGATGTAGTACATGTGAAAAGCGTTTTCATCGATCTGATGCATTGAAAAATCATGAACGAATTCACAGCGGTGAAAAACCATATGCATGCGGTGTTTGTGCAAAAACATTTCGACAAAAAGGTGATCGAGACAAACATTTCCGATCACGTCATCAAAATGGGTACATATGTCATCAATGAATCGAGACTTTGTTTTGTTTTTCTTTTTTCTTTTTTTTTTCTTTTTTTCTCTACAAATTCTCCAATTTAAACATTTAAATCCATTGAATATTTTCAGATTGATTGCTCAAGACACTTCAAATAATTTGCTGATGAATTTATCACAAATGCGTCCACATTTCAAGAGAATCAATGGAATTGATGTATTGACTATAGTCAAAGATTAAGCTTCGTTTTTTCTACTATTCTTTTTCATTGACATTTCCATTTTACTTATTTATTTTTATTGACATTTTCATTTTTATTTTCTCAATGTTTTTCTCTCATTTTAAAGTTTAAGTTTTAGCTTTATATGTGATTTCATTTAAAACCATACATAAATACCAAAATAAAAACGAAAAAAAAAAAAACATAAATAAGACTAGGATCACTCTTAAGTAGCTAGTTAAAATGATAGACCGATAAAAATTGTGGTGAAGAAAATGTTTTTATTTTGTATACAATGATGTAATACACTAATGAATATACCTAACAAAATAAAATGAATAGGAATATATATGTATATGGATCTATATACTATAAACAAACAAACGGAAGATGAATATTTTACGCTTTTCACTTGTCTCTTTATTAGTAATAATGTCGACTTAATTAAATTGGTTCGTGACATCAAATCTACTAGATAACCTCAATTTCAAGTTTCGACCGTAGTTATTTGTCGGTTAAACAAGTGACAGGCCATTGCATGCCTGGGATACGAATGCGAATTGTATATGTTTTTGTATTTAATGTGAACGTAAATAAATCAACAAAGAAGAATCTTGAATGTGCTTCGAGGCGAATTTATGAACAAAGAGCGAATATAAGTGTGTAAAAATACCAAGAGCAAGAATAACGGTAAATAAAAGTTTCTCTGATTGTTACTTGTTTCGAATTAATTCCCGGTGGAATTCGCAAATAGAATTACAATTCAATTAAATGTTCTTACCGAAAGTTGCATGTCGACACAATCAGCCAGCGAAAACAAGCGACCAAGCAAGTAAGCAAGTAAGCGAATAGAATATTTTGCTAGCTACAAACAATCTTGAAAATACATAATACGGCCAATTGTATGAATGAAATGGTGTGTGTATATATTCCTTTCATTCTTTCTTTTTTACTTTGTCACTTCTCTCACTGTGCTCTCTCCCACTCTCTAAACATGGGTACAGGAATAAATGATGTGTAATCTTATATGCCTGTTGAGTGGAAGAGAGCATCAAATGACAAAGCATGAGCGGTTCATTTGACTGAATAATGACACAATAAAATACCTTTGACGTGAAAACACCAACTGCAAACGCAAATAAATCTCGGTGAAAAATGCCATTTGAATAATTTCCCATTTTACTTGGGGCGAATGCCAACGATTTTTATTCATCTTATACAATACATATTGTTTGATTATTATTTTTTTTTTAATAATAATCAACAAACAAAGATGCAAATATCAAATTTCGATATAAATCTTCGTTCTGTTCCTGTTACCATTGAATCATCTTATTTCGCTTATTCGAAAGAACAAAATTACAAAATCAAACCAAATATTGTCATTAAATGCAATAATTTTTTTTGTTTTTTTTTTTTACTTCAATGATAAACATCGTCGTGTATGTTTTAAGCAATTTTTTTCTCCACATTTTTCATTCATATAAACCTGAAAACATTCAAATTCGGAATCGACAGAATGAAAAGAAACGGAAAAAAAAACCAATCTAATGAAATTCAAAATTATAAAGAGAAACTACGGTAATTAAAGTGAGAATTGAAACAATTGTATCTTTCTGGATATATTTAGCAAAGATGTATTATTTCAACATCTAAATCATTCAAAATTCAAACTCAATAATTACAGTAGGACAATTGTCTGTAGTTGAGCATATTTGTGGTAATAAAATAAAAGTCAGAACATGATTCTTAGAATTACTTAGCATTTGCATGCATCTCCGTTTGGTGCCAAATGACAAAAGTAAATTCTAAGAAAACCTATTAAATTTAATCGTATGTTACGATTTGTTGAGATTTCAACACGCCATCAAACATGTTTCATAATATTTTTTGTATGTAATGCCACAAGGTTCAACCAAAATCGAAATAACAACAAAACGACAAAAGAAATAAAAAAAAAAAAACCATTCACTCACAAAAATCAAACAAATAAGCATTTTCTATTTGGACATTGTATGTACATTGTACAAAGCATAAAATGTGTTGGAAATACAGGAGCTATTTTCGAAAAATGGCCCATTTCATCAGCAACAATATTGAGGTAAATCTTTGTATTATGCAAAAATTATTCCACTTGCCACAGTGAAATCCGTATTTGACTTCGTACAAAATACATTACAAATCGAAATAGTGAGAGACAGCAAAAGAGAGAGAGAGAGAGAGAGAGAGAGAGAGAGAGAGGCAAGAGAAAGAGAGAGAGAGAGAGAGGCAAGGGAAAGAGAAAGAGAGAGAGCGAGCAAGGAAAAAACAACATCAACAAGGAAAAAAGAAAACATTCATTGCGGCTAATAATAGCGTCTCATATAACGTGATGCATCAAAATGTTTTTGTTTTGATTGCTGTTGGTTGGATTTGTAAATGATGTGTATACGAATGGATTCACATTAATCGGCGTCTCGAGCATCTAAAATGAAATAGATTTTTACGATTTTTCCGAATACACATTTCAGAATGTCATAATCAATTATAAAATATGTTTGCAATTTGAATGTTGATTGTGCAAGCATTGCAATCACCTGCGCAATTTTTCGGAATTGATGTATTACTACAAGGACATTGAATGCCATTTCATTATCAATTAGATAGAAATAGGTTGACAAATTGAATTCATGCTGATTTTAAATCAATGTACCGAATGTCATGAACGTTGCCCATTCATTATTTTCATTCTCAATTGAATGTTCATTGCTGTGTTCATACATTGCTGGTTAAAGTGCAATGGATTGAATTGTATTTAAGTTGAATATTGTGGTGTTGCGGGACATTTTCTTTTTTGCAAATTTTTTTCTTCTTTTTTGCAAAAAAAAAAAAACATTTTTGCGATACTTCATTTGTGCTCAGAGGCGCAAACATTTTTTTTTTTTTTTAACAACGGCCAATTGTTTTATTTCCTTCACTCGATTTTGGTTTAGCAATTCAATAGTTTGAGATGCGCTTCGCCATCTCAATTTTCATTTCTCCATAAATTATCACAACAATACGAAATTTATTTTCAAACAAGAACAACAACAACAACAACAACAACAACAAAACGACTACAACTTTTGTCTACAATTACATCCAAAACTGAACCTGTAAAACCTTCGCACGGTTTTATTTATGAATATTGGCGAGAAGAAACAAAACCAAAGCAACGATACAATACACCAAACAGAGCAAAAATTATGGCAAACGCGAACAGAGAAGGAAACAAACAACACACAAGATGAGATGAGATGAGAGAAAAAAAAACAACAAACAAACAATATATGCATAGAGAAGTGTATGACAACGAGGAAATACAGGCTATTGGAAGCATAGCATAACAATAGCAGTGCCAACAAATTCTCCTATTTATACACCGGTTTTTGTTCTTGCAATAGGAAGGGAGGGGGGTGAGGGTGGATCATGAGTGGCAAAAATTCGTGTACAATTTCCGTAATTCAAACCATTTGAAAAATGTTGTCTCAGACGCGTTCAAATTTTTTGGTTTTGGAGCTGTGCAAATTCCGCGAGGCATATTCACAAATGCAAAATGAGAAAAATGACTGGCGCGTGAAAATGAAAAAGAGAACTGAATATTGTTTCTCCCTCTCTCTCTCTTTTCTCTCTCTCTACCTATCTCTTGCTAGAATGCGTGTGTGTGTTTGTGAATGTAAATTTTACTCAGTGCCCCGAGAGCCGATGATACGTTAAACGATTATACGACTGAAAAAAAAACCTCACCACACCATCGACTAACAACGATAACAAAGCCAAAAGAAAACATTCATAAATTCTGACTATCGCTGAACCAAAAACACCTAACGCGATCTTTTCTCTCTTGCCGCCAGCTTCAGTCGATGCATGCAATCACTTTTTTTCGCTATTGTTGTTGGCTGGTTTTTCATGTACTAAAGAATCGGAAATTTGGAAGAAAAATTTCGAGCAAATGGCCATCCATTAAGCAAAACTATTGCTCTGCTTTCCTCTCTCTCTCTCTATTTCTCTTTCTCTTTCTGTTTTTATTTCTCAGTAGCTGTGCTCTTATATTCCATTTATGCAACAATGTGGCTTCGTGCAATCTGCCTCGTATAAACATTTTGATTTTTTTTCTCTTTCTTCATCTCGCCATTCCATTGAAAGTTGCTACAAGTGGAAAATATGCTGGCACTTGAACGTTGCATATTTTTATCCCTTTATCATCATCCATTTGCTTCATAGTTCATAATTAAATTTCTTTTCAAATTTATTTCATCAGTGACGCACATTATCCGAATGCGAGAGAGAGAGAGAGAGAGAGAGAGAGAGAGAGAGAGAGAGCGAGAGAGAGAAAGAGAGCGAGAGAAAGAAAGAGAGAGAGAGATTAAAAAAGGTGATAGAATCAAAGAATAAGCGTTTCTCAAAAATAAACTCGTAAATAAATACACGTTCAGGTTTGATCCGTATGATGAATTTCATGTTTAATTGTGAAATAAGCATCAAATGAAATGCTTCATTTATACCACGTCGCCTATTGTCACTTTGTCTCAATTGCAATTCACTCTGCCATCGCATTAATTTCTCTATCCGTTTCTCTTACTTTACGCTTTGTCTTTCTCTTTCCCCCTCTCTCTCTCTCTCTCTTTCTCACTGTCTCTATCTCTCTCCCTCTCTCTCTCTCTCTCTCTCTCTCTCTCTCTCTCTTTCTCTCTCACTCTTCTTCTTATTCTTCATCTTTATCTAAGTCTCAATATTTCGGCATCTTTACATTGACCACAATTGAAAATGTTCATTATTCTGCAACGCTCCATGTATGTCTGAATGCATGCAGCCAATGAAATGAGCCAATCTCTACACTAACGGTGACTATTTTTGCAATTCTAATTCAACGATGACACAGGTGTTTCATGCGTTATTTAATCACTATAAAGACGAAAAGTTTTGTAACATTTTCATTATTGTTGCGTTCCTTCATTTTGACTAGAAATTGTGATGCCATTTAAATTGTTGATATTTTGTCTATGCCAAAAATGAACTCATCCAAACAATTCAAGGAAAATCACAATGAAAGAATGAATGTACGATTAAATGTTGGAAAAACATCGGCATAATTTAGCTTAGTTGCATGTGTTACATAAACATCAATTGTTTCACATTTCTATTTACAATGATGAATGTAGATAAATTAAAATGTTACGTGAATATTCATATTTAACAATCAACACTACTTTTATTTTGTTGAATGAAACATATGAAAATATTGAATGAAATACCATTAATGACCGATGAAAATAATTTAGATTCTTTTGATTTGTTGAGTTACATCAAAATATAAGTTTATTTTGGACTGAAATTTTGGATTTTTTCGTAAAGGATACAACCTTTTCAACCGGTTCCATGTAAAAATGGTTGAAAAACGAATGTGGAAGCGCTCTTAACATAAATAAGATTTAATTGAGCTCTAACACAAAATAAAGACAAAATCCATAATAAACATACTGTATATACCAATGACCAGTATTCACACTCTCCATTTTGTATCTATAATGGTTTTTTTTTACTTGTTTTCTCATTCATTGCAGCAGAAAGGCATAAAAAATAAACAGATAAAAATAATTAAACATAAAATCTAAGCGCGTGTAAAATTAAAGATGAATGAAAAAAGAAGCGCACACAAACACATGCTCATGCACACAGTATACGTATACAAAATAATTTAAATGTTTTGGTGTATTGTGCATTTCGCCACAGTACCTTTTGCACTTTTCGCCTTCGTACATGCACTCACCAGATTATTTTTTTCTCTCTCTCTCTCTCTTTCTCACTCTCTCTCTCTCTCTCTCTCTCTCCCCTCTGTCTCTTTTGCTCTCTTTCTTTTTCTCTCAGTCGAGAGTAAATTTTATTACTTATGCGATTATTGTACATTTCATTTGCGAAATTTTGCAATGCATACGATCATATAAATGGTTGTTACACTTTGTGCAAAAGCGTAGTGAAAAAGACAGTGATTTTGAGAAAACTCATGAGAATCAATAATGACTGTTTTGGTTGGTAGTGGTGTGGCAATAAATGAAATGGCATTGTCGAAATTGCTATTGCCGTACTGAAAATCAGTTTTCATAATTTTCTTCATCGTTTTTCTTTTTTTTTTTTTTTGTGAATTTATTTAGCGTATTAAATGTGTTAATGTCAGGTTCAGAATATATATTTGACTTTGATTCAATTCTTTATTGCAACATTTATTTCAACCACAAGTAATAACTGCATATCACTAGATGAGTTTCATTGGTTTTCACCCGCCCTTTAACGAATAATATACAATGATGTACAATGAAGCAATACAATTGTAATATAATAGAATGGGAGCTGGAAGGCGATACATTCATTCATTTTGCTGGTTAATTCATTCATAATTATTTGAGTTTGTTTCATTTATTTCCTAGAATCATACAATTAGTTCGATTTTTTCCTTCATTTCAGATCAATTTTCTATTACAAATCAAATGATTTGAATGATTTTTTGAGTATAAAAAGAAAAATTAATTTTTGAATTTCAGTGAATTTCAGCAAAAATAAATATTAAATCACCTGAACAAGGTTCGTCATATAGTTTTTTTCAAAAATAGATTCTATAGATGAACGCTTTTGAATTTATGTATCAATATATAACGATCAAATACCATTATCGATTACCAGACAACAAGAACAAAACGAAAAAAAAAAACAAAATGTTCGAACAGATTTCTTTTTTCGCTTGTCGTTTCTTTTAACTAACAAGTTCCGCTTATTATTTGTGATCCATAAATAAACTAAAGGTATTTTTCAGTGTAAAAATGCCATAAATCAAGGCAACACAAGAAAATTGCAAACGAAATGAAATGAAACATAATATTTTGTTAAAGTTGAAAACCATTAAAAGCATTGAGTTAAAAGGTTTGCGCCAATAAATAATACTCTCGGCGATTTTATTTATTTTATAAATAGACTTGGTGGCTTGGTTGGCAGGCAAGATGTGCGGCAGGTCTGTCGTATTACTCTCACTCTCTCTCTCTCTCTCTCTCTCTCCCTCTCTCTCTCTCTCTCTTCCTCTCTCTATTTCTCTGTCTGTCTATCTCTTTCACTCCTTTGCTGTTTCTCTATTTTGTTTTCATTTTCATATAGATCAGGTCGACGTTTGGTTAACGCATTTTTCACCGAAGCGCATTATCGATATTGTTTTTGAAATCGTGGCTTAAAAACATCCGATTGAACGGTATATATTAGTCGTTCTATTCGCCAACAACACTTGTTGTTGTTGCTCTCGTTTTAATTATTATTATTATTGTTATTATTAATAGGTGGAATTTTTGGCGTGCGTGCGGTATTTTTGAATTCAGTACACACAGACCGCCACGCAATTCAAACACAAACACACACACACACACACACACACACACACACACACACACACACACACACACACACACACATGATATATTGAATGTAAGTGTGAGACTATATGCGCACGTAAAATAAATTGAAAAATCATCTCTGGCAAAACATTCAATGCAATCGATCGTTGGATGTTTTGCGTGCTTTTTTTTTCTACTTCTTTTGCTTGTGCTTCCTTCTTTTTCTGTTTTTTTTTTTTTTTTTTTTTCCTTTTTTGCGTTGCGGCCTATTACACTTTTCTGAGTGCGCAACAAAATAATCAAAAGACCGTTAGAAACACGAATGAGTTGAGCTATGTTTTCAAAACAAATTAAATATGAATTATAGCTTCGAATTTCAATTGGCTTCATCTTTCAGCCTTAATGCCCACTTGTCAGGATTTTGACTTGATGAACAACGTGGAAATTGTGGCACACATCATCTCATTTGTAGTATATTGTAAATACACCGATGTAAATCATCGGCTTTTTCTACGTAAAATAACATAAAAACAAAAAGAAAAAACGAAATTTATTTATGCTTTGACGAAATTGATGCTAAGTCCATGTCACTTTTTATATTTGTATCAACTGTCCGACTTGACTTCGAACTCAATTTGACATGAGAAAAACATTCAGTGATTCGCGCGGCAAAAGTAAAATAAGAATTAAATTTACGTGCTTGTTACGGATTGCTCAATCATCATGTTTATCGTCAAATTTACATGTTGGCTATAAAAATGCACCACATCAAAATCGAAAATGTAAGAAAAAAGAAAACAAACAAACAGACACCCATACACATACACATACACACACAGAGAGAGAGAGAGAGAGACACATGCACACATAAAAACAAAAATGAGCCGAACAAATCAAAAATGTGCTAAAAAAAAAACACGAACATCAACAACCAAATGGATGAAGCGGTGAATGTTCGAATGTGAAAATTAACAATCACATAAATTTAAAATAAATCAAAATGTATCGTGTGTCAAGTATTAGATATAGTGACTACAATACAAACATTTCCGAATCATCAACATTTTTCATTCTATTTCTCATTTGTTCTGGCTCTATGTTGAGCAATTTGAAAAATGCCATCAAACTATTTGGCACACGGCAAACAATTTCAATAATGTACCATGTCGTTTATATATTGCGTATGATTGTGGCGTGTATTGTGGCAACTCTTTCTCTCTCTCCCTCTCTCTCTCTCTCTCTCTCTCTCTCTCTCTCTCTCTCTCTCTCTCTCTCTTAATCTCCCACTCTCTCGTTTAGTTATTTCAACAAATTGGCCACTGGCGCACCACCTCTACCCGAACATGAATGCAGGTAACAAATTAAGGAATGTACATGGTACAATTCAAACATTCTATATTGACACCTACGATGATGTCGCAAGCTCGCTTACAATGACGGGCATTTTAGCAAATTTATTTTCACCGACACTTTCGAAAATGTTTAACTTTTGATTGGTTTTTTTTTCCGCTCATTTTTCATAATTTCAATGCTTAGTTTAATATTGTTATGATGGTGTCTGTAATATCTTCGTGTTTGTATAGATCATTTTTACTTCGGGTCAAATGGTTTCTTCTGAAAAAGAAAAAAATGTTTGAGATTTTTTCTTTTCACATCCTGAATGTTGATTTGAAAGAATTTACAGTTGGCGCGCGCAAAAGACATCGGTTCAGGAAATAAAGGTATGTTAAATATGATGCATGTCTGTGCTGTTCACGATTTTTATTTTCAGACCCTTTTTTTATTCACTTTCTCTCTCTCTCTCTCTCTCTCTCTCTCTTTGTGTGTGTGTGTGTGTTTCTCTCTTTCCATATCTCACGGTAGCTCCCATGAAATAATTTCAAATATGTTTTGTTCTCAATTGACGGTTGGTGTTGTTTTGTTTATACTGTCATTTCCTAAAATGATAAGCATGCATTTCTATGGCACGTAGCACGGTAAAATTATTTGCTTTGTTTTCTTTTCAAATTGAATGAGTTCGCATGTATGGGAGCGAGACGAAAGTTTTGGAGTTTTCCATCTCTATTTAGTTGAGAATTCGCTGAAATACGAGATTCGAAAATATGATTTGAACGGTAATGTTTTATCTTTCTCTCTCTCTCTCTCTCTCTCTCTCTCTCTCTCTCTCTCTCTTTTCCTCATTCCTGCTCTCTGTCTCTTTCTCTTGTTCTTTTTGCTTTGCCGGTGTATTTTTTTTTTTCGGCGCATTTCTCTGTTGTCCACATGTTTCTATTTTTCATTCAATGAGAGTTTAAAATTAAATTTAATTCAACGCGTGAAGTTTACCGTTGGTAACTGGCTTTTACATGCACGATACCAAAGTGTTCAAAAATACCGACTTCGTTGAAAGCAAGAAAGACAAACTGTATCGAATCTGAATACCTAAAAATGTGATATATGTGAAAATATATACACTGCGCGAACTAATTTTACCGACACTCACATTTTTGAAAATATCTCCACAAAATGAAAAGATTTCGATTTTTTTTTATTGCATTTTTATTACAAGCTATTTACTGAAATATCACAAAAACATTATCAAAAAAAAATTTGTATTTATGGTATTTTTTTTGATTTTTCGATTTTTCGCTCCCAAAAAGTGCGAACTAATTTTACCGACACTTGACATTTCGAAAAAAACAAGCAGTGTTGCTTAAATTTTTGCGATCTGTTTTGATGTAATTTACCGTTATGCATCTTTTTACGTCTATTGGTGCAATTTCGCAATAGTTATTACGCAGTTGTCTTCCAAAATTCAATCGATCAACAATGGGACATGGTAAACGATACTCGCCGGCCACTATACAAAAATGTCAAATCGTCAGATAGCATTGGAAATAGGTCGAGGCAGAGACGTTGTTGGAAATTTTCTCAGAAATCGCGAAAACTATGGCCAAAACCAGCACACCGGTCGGCCATCAACCGTTTCAACGGCGCAAAAGCGGCTTATAATTCGATGTGCGGCGAATAGTTTCGAGTCTGCCCGGCAATTAAGGACTGAAAACAATTTGTCTGTTGGTGTTCGACGTGTTCAAAAGATTTTAAGTGGTTCACAACGTCTAAAATACAAGAAAATGAAGCGTAAGCCAATGTTGTCTCCAGCCAATATGGAAGAGCGGAAGAAATTCGCTCTGGATCACATTCATTGGACAAACAAATGGCGCAAAATCATTTTTTCGGATGAAAAGAAGTTCAATTTAGATGGTCTAGATGGATTTGCCTATTATTGGCACGATTTGCGCACCGAAGAAATGATTTTCAGTAAGCGCCAATCTGGCGGTGGTTCTGTGATGGTGTGGGGTGCCATTGGCTACTTGAAAAAGATGCCGCTGTCATTCATTTCAACACGAATGAACGCAATACAGTACCAAGAGATGGTCGGCCCTCATTTTCCAGCATATGGCTATGAATGCGCTGGTTTAGGCTGGCAATTTCAACAAGACAATGCTCCAATTCATGTGGCCAGGCAACTTTGGCCAATTTTGAACAGCGTGGAATCAAACTTTTCGACAATTGGCCGGCCAAATCACCAGATATGAACATCATCGAGAATGTCTGGTAAATTTTAGCAAGAGAAGTCTACAAAGAAGGCCGGCAATACAACAACAAAGATGAATTGACGGCGGCCATCGAGGCGGCATGGCGAAACATACCACAGGCCAAAATCGAATCACTGTATGACAGTCTACCTCGTCGAATCATCGCATTACATGATGCCAAGGGTAAATGGACCAAATATTAACCGGATTTTTAGAGAAAAATACATTTGTTTCGTTCGAAATGTCAAGTGTCGGTAAAATTAGTTCGCACTTTTTGGGAGCGAAAAATCGAAAAATCAAAAAAAATACCATAAATACAAATTTTTTTTTGATAATGTTTTTGTGATATTTCAGTAAATAGCTTGTAATAAAAATGCAATGAAAAAAAAAAATCGAAATCTTTTCATTTTGTGAAGATATTTTCAAAAATGTGAGTGTCGGTAAAATTAGTTCGCGCAGTGTACGTGTTCAATATATAAATAGTGAGAATAACAAACAGCAGATACGGCATCAGAAACAGAGTGAATAGAGGAAAAAAAAGCACACCAGCAACGCACACACACACACACACAAACACACTGCATAACATATAACAACACAACACGCGTACACAATTAGACAGAAGCCACAGTCTGCGTTTTTGCACGTGTTAAACATAAATCAATGTTTAAACAATACATACTTTCGGATATAATGTAACGTGTGTGCATTGCTGATGTGAATACGATTGTCTTGTGAGCGAGGAAAAGCGGCGATCTGATTCAGTGCATGTGATGTGTTTGTAATAATTTTTCCGACTCTTTGTTTTTGTAAAAAAAAAAAAAAAAAAAACAAAAATAAAATCATTCGCGCACCGTTCTCGGACCGTTGAACTGGTCAAGCACAATACGAAAAAAAAATGCAATTATTTTAATCTTGTTTCAAATTCATGCAAGTGGATTTGGGTAATCTCAACTTTTTTCATGCATACCTGCAGCATTGAATTTCAATGCAAATCGTTGGTATATTTCGTTGTTCAGCATGAATTTTCAAAAGTACGCAATTATTCACCTAGTCAAATTGAAAGTGTTAGAGAGAGATTCGATAAGAATACCAAATCCCAGTACAAATCAACCGGCTCGAAATGTACATATTTTGCATTTCAAAAAGTTAAAGAGAAATGAGACACCGATGCATTGAAACGCATGACAGCCGAAACGGAACCAAACAAACAAAAATTTAAATAGAAAAAAAAAAGAAAAAAAAAAACCCACCAACAAACAGCAACAACAAACAAAATGCCTACAATACACGAATGAGAGAAAGGTGTAAAAACCGAAAATGGCAATAACAAGAGAAATTGGTGATGTTTGATGCGAAATGCAATTAAAACGAATGAAATACCATTCAAGTGAGTGACAGGCATCTCTCGCAAATTGATGTAACTGACTAACCGGTGCAAAGTCGGAAATGTATTGTGCAAAGGTCTGCCGTTAACAAAAATACCTGTGTTAATGGAAAAATTCCAAAAGCTATATCTCTCTGTGTCTCTCCCAAACATCACCAACACCTCCACCGCCACCATCACCACCACCACACCTTATAGACTCCCTTTATCACTCTCTCCACCACTTTTGGTTCCGATTCAATGTCAGCTCACAATACAATTTTTGCCCCAAACCGTAACAACAATTGTCCGAATTTTATTTGCATTGAAATGAATGCATGGCCATTTGCATTGAATCGTTTCTGGGGAGCAATTGTTCAAGTGAAAAGTGCCAAAAATCACGATAGATACACATATCCCAACACCGACACAAGGTATGCCATTCGTACCTTTATCATTCCAAACATTTTCCATTACGCACATTGCATTTGGTTGGCCAACATAATATCACAACAGTTATGGAACGGTAAACGCATTGCTGGTGAAATAAAATTGAAGCAACAAAAATGAAATAAAATCAACCAAAACAACAACAACAACAACAAAAAGAAAAACGAAAAAAAAAAACAACAACAACAACAACAACAAATGAGTCGAGCTACAAAATCCTGGAAATAATACCGACCAAAAAGGCAATGGTAAATTCAAAGCATTCACAAACAGTGCAATGTCCAATGGAACGAGTTAGAGTTCTATAGAATGATAAAATGAAATGCGTTGTGTGCAGTTTATGTATGCTTTTTTTAGCTTTAGTTGAATGCTCATTCTCGTCGCGCAAATAAAATAATTCTCTTGGAAATGTTTTGGTTGTTGAGCCATGCAGACACAATTGCTGGTTACACCATATAAATATAAACAATGCAACCGAAATCTTCACGATATGTTTTTTTGTTTGATTTTTGGTTGATTTTCAGGTAAATTTTTGCATGATTGTTTTCTTCTTTGTCTTTTTTTTTTTCACATTATTTTGGCTTTATGAATGTGCAACTTGAGTTGAAATAAAGCTTTTTTTTAGAAAAAAAAAAAGAACAAATTTAATATGAAAACAGACAGTTTGATTGATTTATTTATATTTTTGGTGAAATTTATTTCAATAATGGAAACAAAAACATTTTGAAGAAGAAGAAAAACAAAAACAGTAACTTGATCTAAATTTTAGTTCATTTAATTGGTTTCAATGAACTTCAATCATCTCAATGATTATCTCAATACAATAAGCTTTATTTTATCGTTGAAAATAAGTTACAATTTGATTGTGTAATTGATTTGATTGAAAAATGTTATCATAAAAGTAATAATGATTCAAAAAAAAAAAAAAAAAAAAAGGTGAAAATGATTCTCAATACATTGGCTAAAACTTGAATTGTCTCTCATTCCCACTTACACAATTTTATGTTGTTTATTTGATAGAAAAGTATATTTTGTTGTCAGCGTATATGAAAAGCGATTGCCATTTCGGGCACCATTGATGAAATCAAATGCGATTAGACTGAATGATTTTAGTATTTGGTATGAAAAATGTATTGTTGAATGTGTTGGTTGGCGGGTTGGAGCAAGAATAATAACGAAAACGCTCACCATGATAGCAAAATCCAATAGCCTTTACCGATTCAATTCATATGCACGTATGAATTTGGTCAAAATATTTTTATTACAGTTGAAAATGCTTGTGTTTTTTTTTTTTTTTTTTTTTTTTTCAACCCTCACTTTTGCCTATTTATTTTGTTAATGGCAATCGTTATGGCATTATGTGCATTCGGTTGGATTTTTGGTTGAATAACCATTTTTGTGTGTAAATGATGAAAAAGACGGTACGCCTTGAGGTGGTGATTTTAATCGACGTCTGCTTTCTATTCGATTTTGGTTCATGAAATACACATGTGAGACACATAAAATAGTAAATAATTCGATATGAATTGACCATTAAGCTATATCTACAATAACGTTTTACTTTGGTTTATCATGCCAATTAATTATTGCCATTTATTTTTGCTTTTGTTTTAGTCAAGGAGAGCAAGAGGAATAACAAAAAAATATATACTATTACAAATGGAAGGAGCAATAAACGATGGCCTACGGGAATTCCATCAAAAAAATAAAAGATTTGTATAGGTGTTTTTTTTTTGTTGTAGTTTGGACGATTTTTATTTTGGCAAATCATCATTGTTGAAATGTTTGCTTCGAACGTGTGTATTCTATAAAATAATAAAAAAAAAAAAATGTTTTGTTACGCAAAAAATTGTCAAAGGATGATGTTAGGCTTCAAACTTTGGTTCAATAATTAATATCAGAGACGAATTCTTTGCAAAAACCATTCAACTAATTCAGTTCTGTATTAAAAAATAAGAAAAAAAAACTACTTGTCGAAATTGTTATCAGTTTTAAATGAAATGAAAACTCTGCATTAATATCAACAAAATAAATAGAATTTCATCTAATTACAATAAATAAAATTATTTCACATCTTTATAATCATTGAATGTGTCATTTGTTTATATTGAATCATAAAATTTAAAAGAACCACTTGTTACTTGATTGCTTTTCTTATATCGTTTCATTGAAAATACAATAAATTGAACAATAATTTCCGTTATAGATTTTTAAATGGATTATTAACTTCCTTTAAGTATTTATTAGCTCGTTTGTTTCCTCATTAGTTATTACAGTTAAATGAAGCAAATGTTAAACCCTAGCCATGTTTTCATAGAGAAAATGTGTACGAAATGCCATGAATTACATGATTGAATGCGAAAAAGCTTCGAATCGCTGACACAAAATATAAACACAGGAAAGGGTAAAAATATATTGCCTTTGAATATGTGTGTGCGAAAATGTGTAAGAGAAAAAAAAAAAAAGAAAAAAGAACCTATATACAGTATACACACAATATTTATAGTTGATTGAGAGAGTAAGAAATCGTAAGAAACACGTAAAAACCAGCCAAACATGAACAACGTATGAGAGGATATGTAAGCAGTAGTCGCAACAGCTTATGAGTAACAAAAGTATCCCCTGCATATTTGCTTGTGCTTGTGCTTGCGCTTGTGCTCATGCTTTGATGTGTGCTCTTCGTGCAATGTGCGATTTTATCCAAAATATAAAAGAAGGTATGAGAAATAGCCAAGTAGATGTAGAGAGAATTGAGAGTCAGGCGCCAGGCTGTCGGTCTCTAGAATTTTCGCAATAGGATGCTGTTAAAGGAAACGTGGTACGCACCGTGGTAAATGATATACACAGAGAAACAATAATAAGTACGAAAAGAGAGCATATTTCCACGTATGTGGATTTTTGAGCTAAGGCTAACAGCGGCTCAGTTATTTAGCCCGTTTGCTCTCTCTCTCTCTCTCTCTCTCTCTCTCTCTCTTTCTCTCTCTCTCTTTCTCTCTCTCTCTTTCTCTCTCACTCACTCACTCATTCTCTCTCTCTCTCTCTCACTCATTCATTCACTCACTCACTCACTTCTGTCCGTACCAAAGTAAACCAAACCAAACCAAACCAAATGCCAAGAAGTGCTAGTAAATTTTCATCCGTAGCCATTCATTTAGCGTGTTATTTATCGAAATTGTCCTCATTTCCAGCCTCAACGATGATGGAACGCGAGACAAAAATGAAAATAAAAATAAAAAAAAATGAAGGTGGGGTAACACAACGAGGAAATAGAGAAATAGAATTAACATTGTGAATCTTCTTATGCTGTGCACTTGAACATACTAAAAACATCTCATGTACATGCGAGACAAGCATATGGCCGATTTAAGCAAACCATTCGGCAAACACAAGAAGAATCTCTGCGTCAAACTAATTCATGTGCGTATAGTATGTATATGTTCTTGAAGTAGGTAACACACACACACACACACACATGCACACTTACTTACAAATATTATCTTAAAGACACATATTCACATATGTTGATTGTATCGCATGTCAAGTATTTTGACAATAGAACGATGAAAATTGTATGAATTCATTCACATTATTCAAATATGGTTATTCAAGTAATAGTATAAAGCAAAGGTATGTATTGTCCTTTGTCTCGCACGAGATTCGACGTAGAATGTGCTAGAGCATAGATAACCAGGATAATCGAAGAATGTTAATAATTTACTGTACAAATTGGATGAAGAAATGCGCACAGCCATAATATTATTGCTATTGATGCAATTTCAATACAGTTTCCATAAAATTAAACGAATAATCATGGAATATTGCACATTATACATATTGTGTATCATTTTGAATTTGCCCTCATTTATTTTGGCAACGCAAAACACAAACATACGACCTTCAAAAAAAAAAAAAAAAAAAAAATCTTTGAGATTTTGGATTAGAAAACATGCACGTCATTTATTTTCACTCGACGCGAAGTTTCAATGCATAAATCACACAAATAATTGTATTTATTTAACATTGTAACACCTTTTCAACGCTTTCGTATTTATTTTTCTCTTTTGTTCAGTGCATAAATCTATGTGATTTTCTGAATGCTGAAAAAGAGACAAATCGTGTGTGTGTGTGTCTGCAAATTCATTTTGAAGAAGAAAAAAAGAAAAAAAAGAATCTTTGCTAGAAAAAAAAATAAAGGACTTGCATATATGTATGCGGTGTGCTTTAACATTTTATGAAGATAAATGATTTTCACAATACACAATGGCCTGTCTGGCAAGTGAAATAAAGAAACATCGTTTGTTTTCGTGTCATCACAATTTCGACAAAAATAAAATAATAATACTTTGACATGTCATTGTGTCGGTGGTATATTTTATCTTTTCAAATTCTCGTTTTATCTTCACCGAAATAAAATTTAAATATATTGAAGCAAGCCATAACATGCACTTAAAATTTGCAATGGGAAAAATTGGCGCTTAGAATTGATATTTTCAAAGTGTAAATAACATAGATCGAGTAAAGTTTTCGAAAAATAGAAAAAATGCATTTTATTTTAAATGGAAAAGTAT
This sequence comes from Resseliella maxima, assembly GCA_029041755.1. Classification (NCBI taxonomy): domain Eukaryota; kingdom Metazoa; phylum Arthropoda; class Insecta; order Diptera; family Cecidomyiidae; genus Resseliella; species Resseliella maxima. The sequence continues at coordinate 849,467 of JAQOWM010000013.1, read as the reverse complement.
TTGAGAAAGAAATGAAAATAAAACTATAATAATTGCATTGTCTTGTTTGGTAATTTTTATCATTTTTCTCTTTTACACGAACCGACCAATTCGAATCTGTGTGCGTGAGAATGAAGAAAATCGAAAATAGTGCATTATCATCGATAATAATAATAGAAAATTGTGAAACATTTTATCAAAATAGTCAACCAATATAACCAATTTTCATAACACCTATCTAATGAGACCTCTTGCTGATTTTAATTCTCTCACATTGATTGTCGATGGTTGGTCGAGATGCATTAATTTTTGCTATCGAAGGAAAGAGCAATTTGGTAAAATATTATGCAATGTCTTGTAAATGAATTTTGTATTTGCGGGAATGCAATATGCAAAACGGCGGGTACAAATTCAAATTATTTACGGACGATATGTGTTTATGAAACATCGACTTTGTCGATATGAAGCGGAAATACACTATATGAACATTATACAACAATGCATACAAACACCAACAATTCAATGCAGAAATGAACAATTATATTTTCGACACTGGTTCTATAGTGATAATGGGCTTCCGATGCACATGCAGTGCTAGACCAATTTTATTCTCACTCTCAATTCTCATACTCTATTTGGAAAAAACAAAAACAAAAAAAAAACAAAAAAACAAAGAAAAAAAAATCGAGGGCAAATTGGTTGTCCACGAGCGTAATCCGAAAATTGGTCAAATATTTATGAGCATAAACGACAGAAAAGCTTTTCCACCCTCTATCTGCTTTGTTTGTTTCAACAAATTACCAAACACATTTAACAGCTTATTGTATTTTTTGGGTGCATGGCTACCAAAATTCACCGACTACAGTTCCGGCAAACAAGTTCTGATGCTACTGCTCATCCTTTCGATTAAATTTACCTATATTAAAGTATCGGACATAAGCGGAAAATAGTGCAAAATCAAATATGTTAGAATGCTTAAAAATGAAGCGAATCCACCACTCACTTAAAATTCACACACACACACACACACACATGCGAATAGTGTGCACGTCCGAAAATGTATGCAACAAAAACGAAAAACTTTAAAATGCCGGTAACTGTTCATCCTCTTTTGCTATTTGTTAGCTCTCTAAAAATAATGTCAACGTGTTTGTGGCGCTCAGCATGCCAGCCATGAGCAATAGAGAAACGGGAGATAGAAAAAAAAAAAAAAACAATTCAAAGTGAAATTGTTTAGCTTAGCAGTTAATACGTGGATAGTATGCATGATTGTATGTGTATATATGAATATAAAATCTGTTTGTATTCCGTATTATGTATTATGTTGTTATTTGTGGGATGAAAGAAAAAAAAACTTTCCGGATAGTTTTTCGAGCACAAACACAAAATGCTGTAACACAAAGAATTCAATGATTGGCCATTATTTGGGATGGTATACAAAAGCAACCAATTTGGTTGTCGGTTGACTACGTGAGCGTATTCAATGTTGAAACATACTTAACGACAAACAAATTATCACATCTCTTGCGATAAAGAAAATTTTTCGATAGCCAAACAAATTGTTTGGTCACTATTTTGATTTTGGGCATGGGCATGGGCATCGGCATACAAACAGAATACCAGCGATAATATTTTCAAATAACCATATATTCACCTATTGCACTGAGGCAACCATTACCTTATATCAATATGCATTAAACAAATAACATATTGACTGAATATATCGAATATCATCGATATTATACCAATATACCTTCTCTCTCTCTCTCTTTCTCTCTCTCTCTCTCTCTCTCTTTCTCTTTCTCTTTCTCTCTCTCTCTCTCTCTCTGTCTCTCTCTTTCTAGAACGCTCTCTCTCTGGTTTTCTTTTTCTTTCTCTATTGTACAAAATCTTGCCTGAACCACAATGGGCTTGTGCGATTCGCGCCAAATCAAATAGCATATTGGCATCGAAAAACCATTTGCCACTAACAAATTGCTTTCGATCTAGAATATAAAATGAACACTGTGAGCCGCATATTCACTTTTTAATATTGCAATCGCCACAAAACAATTGCCTTTCATGGAGAAAACTGCATTTTATAACAACAATACAGCATACGGTAGCTAGGTGGAACTGTAGCCGAATTTACCCGTCAAAAAATGATTTCGGCCAAAAATAAAATAGCAATTTTAAGAGCGATTTCACGATTTTACCTCTCTCTCTCTCTTTCTCTCTCTCCCCCTCTTTTTTACTCTTGCTCTCGGCAAGTGTGAAAGAGTTGCTGTGTTTTTGTTTGTTCAATTGCGAGCAGAATAGTGAGAATGAGTGAGAAAGCGAAAGAGGAAAGGAAAATGGAGTGTGAGAAAGAGAATGAGAGACACAAAGCGAAAAATATTTGCATTATGCTCATTCAGTGCATCATCAGTGTTGCGGTGCAATTGTTCAGATTGACCAAATATTCGTGTATTGGAAGTTACTAAAAAAATATAAAGGAATAAAAAAAAATGAGCGGCATCGAAAACAAATGCAGCAAGTACGGAAAAAAAACGTGGCAAGTAAACTTTATCATATCACTTTTACCCCAAATCGTTGTTCACTCAAACAATGTTCAGTCCTAGGGGGTAGACACGAGAAAAAATCGCAACAAATGAATGAATCGCAATAAATTTCTGTGTATCTAAACAGATCGCAGTGATTTCGCAATAAACTAAATATAAACTTAACATGACGTATCTGTCAAATCGTAGTTAATCTGAGTGAATCTCAATTAATCGCTGTAAATCTTTGTATCATGAATCTTTTGGATATGAGTGAATCTAAATGAATTTTTGGACCGTGTCTACCCCCTAGATTCAGTCTGTCTCTTTTGCTCATTCTCGTGAATGAATAAAATGAAAATTACTACAAGAGATACCGTTGGTGGGCTTGTGCTTGCTCGTTTCATATAAAAAAGCTCATTTTATCTTCTCTATAAAAGCTATACTGCTGTGCCTATCCATTATTGTTTCGCCTGCATATTATGTGGAATTGCAGAAGAACAACTGAACAAAAAAAAAAGAACAAATAACGCATCCGATGCACACACACACACACACACACATAGCCACACAGGCACATGAAATAAATTATAAACATGAATTTCACACAACCGAAGCTATAACAACGTAAAATGTTGGAAAAAAAAAGAGCCACTCACAAACCTACAACGAATCAACACACACTCTCTGTGCCATTGCACTCTCTGACCGTTCACTTCTTTTCGTTCCAATAAAACATACCACTTGACACACAATAGCAATAAAATAATTTTTTTTTTTCACGTTCATTATCATTGTTGTTGGTGTTTTGGTCGAAAATGCTTTGTTATTTTTCAATCGACCGCGTCAATCACAAATTCTTTGTTCTTTACGGTGAAACACGAATAAAACAAAGAAAGGGTGAGTGAAACGAAAGAGAGCAAAAAAAAAAAAACAAAAACAAAAAACACATGCACACAGTACCATGCACCGAAAAAAGTGCATGCATAAAAAAAAATGATTGTTGTTATACCGTCATTCCAAGTTCACATGCGAAATAAATTTCGTAAATTTGCAATACTTTCAAATTAAGTGGAGGATTTATAAATTTAAATGTATAAATATATTGAAGCGAATAATGTTGATATTATAAATTAAAATTTAACTCTGATTTTGTTCTAAGGAATATCGATATTTTGGGCATCTTAGCGAGGCGGCAACATATGGCCGGCAAAATGCGTTCAATATGAATTTATGCACTTTACATGAATGGCACGAATCAAATCATCGCTTGCCGCGGTGTACCAATTGCAACCAATTCCAATTGAATGAAATGGAATCGTATGGCCGATCGTGCAATTGGCGGTTCTGGGGATGCATCAAATGAAATTTTATTGATTGATTTTTAAGTGTATTTATCAGCATGGCGATGTGCATATGTTTTTTGGCCAGCCAATGCATTCATTCATCCTGTCTGAACGGTCATTTCTCTTGCTCTTTGTTTTTATCGCTTTCTCTATCTCTCTCTCTCTCTCTCTCTCAATCTCTCTCTCTCAATCTCTCTCTCTCAATCTCTCTCTCTCTCTCTCTCTCTCTCTCTCAATCTCTCATTCATTCCCACTCTTTTTGCAAGTGATATAATTTTGGACAATGTGAGCACCAAACGAACCTATACGTTTGTATAGTAAAAGAGATAGCGAGGGAGAGAGAGAGAGAGAGAGTGAATGCTAAATCAAAAAGTGTATCATTGGTATGATGCTGTGCATTGTTATAGATTTTTGTTGAGGTGCTCTCTTCATTAAAATTATTTCTATTTTGATGATTCCAATTCCAAAATATGTTGGTGCTGCCGCTCTTTTTTTTTATTTCTTTTTCTGGTGCACTTATTGTATCGTTATGCCGTTGTTACCGTTGCGCCTATTTATTCTTCCGCTCATTTTGTTTCGGCATGCTTTTTTTTTTATTGGTTCATTGTCTGTTGCATTCAATTTGGAAAAGTTGGTGTTTTTTGTTTTTTTTTCGTGTTGTGCTCGTTCAAAAATGCAGTTCCGGAGACTTTTTCCTATTGCTGCTGTGGGGTTTGTTTCGATTGTAATATCTCGAAGCATAATTTCCAACTGATCACTTGCACCGTTGCCGAAATTCATATTGCATTGCAATAAAAAAATACACACACCATATTTTTTTTTTTCATCGATTACTTTGAAACATTTTGTTGGTTGAGTGGAGCAAATGAAAAAAAAAAGGTTCCATCCGAAAACGATTGACGAAAAAGTGCAACATTTGATTGAATTGGACTTTTGAGATGTCGATTATAAACATCAATTGAGTATGCATGTGTAAATATGCACTTTAATCCAAAAAAAAAGGAACACATATATTGCATCTAAAGGAGGGAAATGATGGTTCAGTGAAGAATTCATTTATTACTTCAGCATAGGACGTCATGAAATGTTCACTTAAAATAAAATTTACTCAAATCAAACAGAATATCTAATGTTTTGTATTTATCAAAAAAAAAAAAAAAAACGTATTCAAATTGAATACCGCTGAGTGCTTCAATGAGGACAAGTTTTTTTTTTTTTAATATCTATAAAAGAAAATTTCTTTAAGAAATTATGCTTGAAGTAAAGTTTGTTTTGCACAGTTTGATACTTACAATGTTTATAAGAAATACCAAAGTGCTTTTATAGTTCAACACCTCGTGAGATATTTATTGTTGCATCGAGATAAATACTTTTCGACACTTGGTAATCGAATTTAGTTCAGGTCAGGTCAGGTCAGGTCATAATATTATGAATACTATTATGATATGAATTTTTCCATTAAATCATACACCTTCAATGAAATAGCATAATAATGTGGTTGCTTGTCTACCATAAATAATCGAAATTATCAAGTCGAAAACTTTTAATCGAAATCATCAGCAATATTTCCGATTGAGAGCATATTTTTCTTCCATCATTGAAATTATTGTCGTATTTCCCTTGTCTTTGGTATTGGCAAAGTTATTGCAACTTAAACGTTGCGTGTAACCGCTATTTTCATCAAAGAATTGCAACAAAATGAGAAAAGAAGGAAGGAAGACAAAAAGAGACGAAGAGAGGAAAAGAGACAAACAGAGAGAGAGAGAGAGAGAGAGAGAGAGAGAGAGAGAGAGAGAAATCTGAAGAAAAGCTGAATAAAACGGGAAAAACGACAAGGAAAAGATTCAACAAGAAATGGGAAATAAATCTCAATTTATGTATTATTGCCACCGATTTTTTTGTTTAGTCTCTCTCTCACACTCATTCACTCACTCATTCTCTGTACATTGTTCCACTCGTTTTCGACACTGTTCATTTTTTTTTTCTTTGTGTGTGTATATTTACTGTGCTCGTTCAATAGAGCATTGATAGGAACTCGAACTTAATTCGGAAAAATACGTATGGCAAACAATTGTTTTTACATTCCGTTTTAGTTCACCCATTCCTGGAACTTGTGTTTCAATGCAGTTTTCGATGCTATTTTTTTTTTTGTAGCTGTTTTTGTTGTTATTTCAATTCATTCTCGGGATACGTTGCAAAGTTCAGGCAACTAAAGGCACCAACAAGTTAAAAACAAGTGCCGAAATGTGTTAGCATTGAGCACGCAGCAACAGCCCAGAATGTATCCAACAACAATACACGACAAACAAGCATAAAAACATCTTGCTCAATGTTCAGTGCTCGATGTGCAATGATGAAAATGGTGGAAAATTTAAGACAAAACTTTTCCTGACGGAAATCAATGCATTGTGTTTGCCGTGAGCGAAAAATACACACTCACACACACACACACACACTCACCCGCACTCACACTTATACACACATTTGGCATCCATCCTGTGATGTGCCAGCATACGAAGAAAAGCGCCAAGAAATTTGTAAGATGAATCGAAAGAAATTTCAAGACATATCTAGAGTTAAAACCGCATATTGTGTGGGTATATATGCGTATGAAACTGTCGAATGTTGTCGACGCGTTCAACGATATGTGCGAAACCTTGTACAAGCTGAACAAAAGAAACTTTCGTAATTGATTTTTATTGAAAAAGTTTTTAACCAAACATTGAAACATTGGGAAAGAGAGAGAGAGAGCGAGAGAGAGAGAGAGAGAGAGAGAGACCGAGAATAAATATATATGTATAAAAAAAAGGTGCAAGATGAATTGTTTATTAGCTTATTATTGCCACGTATGGGAATTTGATCACTTTGCATCAAACCACTTTAATCGCAATCAATCTTTTTGGGCGATTGCATTCCGAACATACCAAAACAATTGAATTTTTTCAACCATTTCGGGAAAAACGATATGATTTTCTGCTTCAATGGCATCAAAATTAAATATTACAAATTTTGAATCTAATAATTGTGCGTTTGGTAGATTTTTGAATAACAATATGGAAATGAATAACACTATCGCTTAAATCAATTGGGTAAAAATATGTAAAAAATTTTAATTTGCTAAAAACGTTGTCCATAGATATAGTAAATTTCTCATTTAATCATCGTATTCATAACTTTTCTTGCTGACATAGTCAGAGAGAATTTAATGCATTATAATTATTTTTCCAATAAATTTTCATACATTTCAGTACATTGTTCAGTACATATAAATAATCATGGTCTCCCTTTAGCATATTTTAAAATTTTATTGCTTTTACATTTGCAAAGCAATAATAATCATAATTGCTTGCATTTTGAATAAGATGCTGAAATGAGTGTGCCAATCAAAATCAAAACCGCATAACATTTTCGAGCGCGAAAAACATCACGAAATTCAACTATTTTAAGGTGGATACGATGTGTTTGGTATTGTTGCTTTTGCTGTCGTTTCATATTTTCCATTTTCATTTGTTAATAGACTGCTTCCATTCTCCATTCCCATCCCCACCTCCACCCCCTTCCATCGACTCCTTCCATATTTTTTCATTTTTTGGTACGTTGCATTCCTTAATTTGCCTTGTTTGCATATAATTTGCCTTTTCCGAAACGATGAATATTCATTTTACTGCTCGAACGAGACCAATTGAATTTACAAAATGTGTAAAACAGATGAGTTTTCACTCTCTTTCTCTTCTCTCTCTCTCACTCTCTCTCACTCTCTCTCTCTCTCTCTCCCCTCTCTCTTTTCTTGTCATTTTTTCGGTTGTATCCTTAAAAGATGCAAAACTCACTTGAATAAAATGGATACGATAAATTTACAGATGCATCGACGACTAAAATGTTAGAACAGAACATCTTTTGAATGCGAAGAATCGACCAAAAATTTCAAGTATACATGAAATGATAGGAAATCGAATATCCTGATGTAATAAAGCTGAACACTTGCTCTTTAGTTATCCAAATTACAGGTTGTATAGATGCAATACAAAAGACATGATTAAAATTTGTGTCTGCATAATATTTACCACACTCTTGTGCTTGTTCAACTTTTACAATTGGCGAGTCGGTTCGGAATCTCTCTCTCTCTCTCTCTCCCTCTCTCTCTCCCTTTCCCTCTCTCTCCCTCTCCCTCTCCCTCTCTCTCTTTCTCCCTATCCCTCTCTCCCTCTCTCTCTCTCTCTCTCTCTCTCTCTCTTTCTCTCTTTCTCTCTTCCTCTTTCTCTTTCTCTTTATCTTTCTCTTTCTCTCTATCTATCTCTGTGGCCAGCAAGTTGTTATACTAAATACACAAGGTATTAAAATGGTAGCATTTGGTACCGGTGATGAAGACGACGGTATCGCATCGATCGCATTTGTGCATACTTTAAGAAAATTATTCATTTTGCTATGGGATTCATTCAAGTGTGAAATAGTTTTATTTGGTAAAATGAATAGAAGTTAAGTAAATTTTAGTATGCTTTGTTTCATAGTCTGAACTTCATTTCCATCATCACATTTATTTGTCACCAAATATCAGGATGCCACAATCACAAAATGAAAATGCTCAATTGTGATGAGCATAACATCGTGATTTGTATAGCTATATAAATAAAATGGTCCGAAAATATTTTAACTTTATACTATGTCCGTGTATATATAACATTTATTTCAAACGATAATAATTGATTTAATGGTTTTGAATAGATGAAAATCTTAATGATTACAATTTGTAAATTGATGATAAAACTAAAATCATTCGGCTTGAAAAGTATGAAAAATAAAAATTATGTCAATGCAATTATATCGTAAAAAAATAGAAGAAATTTAATTGTAATCGAATTATCATCATATTGTGCAAGATTTAATTTTAAAATCAGCCTTAATATAAATGCCAAAAGCCAAGGCAAATGTTTATGATTTCTTTTTCTTTCCCCATTCAGTTTATTAGCCAATAAAACGTGCTCAAGTTATAAACAAATGGGCGTATGATTTTTACTTTTTTTTTTTTTATCTTTTTCTTATTTGTTCATTCAGAGACGTCGAATATTGGTTAAAGTTGTTGAAAAAGTATTTAAAATGTTGTCGAATAAATAAAATTCATTTGCTGGACTGTGCCGGAAGTAATGGATGCATCAATTTTAAAACGATGAATAAAGCGTTAATATTAAAATTCGTCGAAAAGGTTGTAATCCTTTTTTGGTTTCATTCCTCTGAAACGTGCAATGATGTTCATTTGTATCAAATTGAAACATTCTTTTGTGAAATTGAATACGGGACACAACGAAACTTTGATAAATTTCAAGACCGTTGTTTCACGTTAATCCGAACACATTTGAATGATTTTGTGTATGTGTGTGTGTGTGTATAACAGAGATTGAAATAGAATGAGACGATGGATGGATGGATGTAGGAGAATGGGAAAAGAAACAGAGATGAATGTATTATCAAGACACGAGTGTTGATGCTACTTTGGATTTGTTTTATTCTGATATGAACCATATGTTCACAAGCACATGCAAAGATCTTAGAAAAACCAAAGGTGTTTGTATAAATATTTTGAGCTGCGCAAATGGAGAGAATTTGATACAAAAGTCACTTGTTCGCCTTAAAACTGTATTATGGGTATGTGTGAACCGAATTGTGCACTTGAGATTTAAAGCAATCCAATTCAAAGGTTAACCCCAAGATTTGTTTTCAATGCAAAGGGAGAACGTACAACGGGCAAACTGATACGTGAGCTAAAGAAATGAACATTTGTCGTGTATTGAAAAGCCCAAGAGAATCTTCTGTTTATCGTATAATTGAATTGGCAATCGGCGTTTTCATCGAAATATGCTTAAAGTTGTAATTTATAAAATCAAGTGAAAACGAAGGAGGCGAAGAAGAGAAAGAAAGAAGAGAGAGAGAGAGAGAGAGAGAGAGAGAGAGAGAGAGAGAGAGAGAGAGAGAGAGAGAGAGAGAGAGAGAGAGAGAGAGAGAGAAAAAATCAGAGTCAGACACAGAATTCGAATATTTCCGTCGTGAAATTGTCAAGTAGAAATGAGTGTGTTCGTCAGCGGTCAGATGTTGAAAATACACGTTTCACTTGAAATTTGTGACGTGTCAATGATCCGAACACTCACAGAAGGTTAATCTATCCTTGATCTGACTAAAGAAAACTTATGGTTTTACATTTCTTTCTTCTTCTTCTTCTTCTTCTTCTTCTTCTTCTTTTTTTTATTATTATTTTTTATTTTTTTTTTCCTCGTTGTTTCGTTCGGTTGTGTCGCTTTGTTTTGTTTCATTTCTGTTCGTGTCACTTCTGTCAGTCTCATTCAACTCAAATTGACTACACCGCATGCGGTGCGATTTTATCATATTCAAACAGTAGATCTTATTTTCAACACGTTGCAAAACACAACGATGCTAAATCTATGTTGAATACCTTCGGTTTTGTCCGTAAAGTTTAAGCGTCAATTAAAACTACTTAAAAATAGATATTAAATGACTCTTCACAAGGTATTGTATTTTGAGCAAGTGAAATTTTATGCGAGTTTTTACTTTTTTCTCTCTGTCTTAGCAATGTTAATGAGTCTGTAAACAGAATTGTGAATTTGTTGCAATACGACATCCGCAAATTTTTCCTCACATTGTAGCTACGAAATTACCAGGAAAATGTAAAATAATTGCTAATTTGAGTGTTAACAATTCAAAATTCTTGATTCGCCAAACAAGATTCATAACATCTAAAAAGAAAACATTTAATTTGGTACACAATATAAAAGTGATACTTATTAGCAGCATTACATTCAAAGTCTTTTTATATTTTGTTTGATGAAATATATTATTTTTGGATCCTATAATGTTCATACTTGATTTGGAACTTGGATAATATTTCGAGTCGAAATTTGTTCTGCAAGAAGATTGGATATTTCATAAGATTCATTTTGAAATATTTTCTTTTTTTTTATATAACTAAGAATGTATTTCATTATTAATTGTAGTGGAATTAAATTCAAAAAATTTTTTTTTCCAAATTATTCCGTTTTGTCACCATCTCATTAAATAGAATTTGATTATTTATTCCTTTTTGTATTGAAACTGCTATTTTTGTATTAAAACTGCTATTTTTGTATTGAAACGCTATTCAAGATTCTGTTAAATAATAAAATAAATTCAAATTAGATATGATTTCAAGCGAATAAAAAAAAAATAGCTTTTTGAAAACTCAATTGTAAATCTGGTAGCAATGATTTAAATTTGTATAATGGAAGGTTAATGTTAATTTAAGTTAAGTATGCACCTCTGTTTTACGTGTAATGTCGCATGGCATGCATTGGTTTGCTAATATTTTAATATGCAACACACATAATTTGCACATAAAAAGCTTTTCAATTATGTTGATCTCGGTGTTTGGTTTGCACCAAAATGGAATGAGACGCACATGAGAGCGATATGCACATGGATTAGGTGTACAATGGCAGTGAGAGAGAGAGAGAGAGAGAGAGAGAGAAGAGATATTTGTCTAGGATGAAAGCTAATATATGTAGTGTTTTACAAGATTTATGGCCATAATTATGGCTTTGAAGTGAGTTACAATTTTTCAGTAACGTGTAAATTTTCGCACGCACTTAAATAATTCCTACTGTAATTCATAGCGAAATGTTGAATTATCGGTGCTCCAATTTTTCACAATGTGAGGTAGTCTGTAATGTGTAGAGTGTAGATTATAAATCAACGAAAAATAATGAAGAAAGAGAATTTCGTTTTATGTTTTTTTTCTCTTTCTCTCCCCCCCCTCTCTCTCTCTCTCCGAATACTGTTCGCTCGTTATGTTCCTCATTTCAACTTGAGCTCAAGAGATGTAAATGAGTTTTCGAATGTGAAAGAAATATGGATAGTTTAGATTGAAGCCGCCAGGTCAAATGCAACTGACACGGAAAAAGAAAGGAAAATCGAAACCGGCAAATGTGACCACCGTTTGTCTTGTGTATGTCCCTTGATTTTTCGGTGTCTATGGCCGGGCCCGTTCGTCAATCGATTTTCGAAATATAGAAGCACAAAAATCATTTCACCGTGAACTAGGAAATCTTTTTGGATATTTTCTTACAGTCAGCCAATCGATGTTTGGTATGGGTTCTTTTACTCTTTCGTTTCTCCCTCTTTCCCTCTCTCTCTCTCTCTCTCTCTCTCTCTCTCTCTCTCTCTCTCTCTCTCTCTCTCTCTCTCTCTCTCTCTATCTATCTATCTATCTCTTACAATCTCTTTCTCTCTCTTTTGCTTTACAGTCGAGCATAGATCAAAAATCACATGGTTGCATTTGCCAAATGTATTTTTATTATTTATTTATGAACGTATAATAAAATGTTAAAATGACTCTCTTTCTCTATCTCTCTGTCTCATTCTCTTAGGCGCTCAGTAATGGGATAATTTCACTTGCAAAACCAAGAACAGAAAAAAGAGCACATTCAATAAATACACACAATTTTCAAGTGTAAGTATATATATATATATATATATGTGTGTGTGTGTGTGTGTGTGTGTGTGTGTGTGTATCGGTTCGTGCATGTTTCCTTTGATTTATGACCAATTTTCATTGGTCAACTAGCATGGGAATTTATGCTAACTTTTCAAAGAAAATCGGTCGGCAATGACATCGACAACGAAGATTTCTGTGCACAAATCTCGTTCGCATGTTCGCTCCGATTATATTGTGAAGGAAAAAGGAAACCCACGAATGAAACAAGAAACAGAAAAGGAAAAAAAATATATATATACACACGACAAAGAACCAAAAAAAGGAAAAAATAAAACAAAAAACGAAAAAAATACCAAAATTCGATTCAAGTATTTCACTGTGCAATCGAAGTCCAAATGCTTATGAACATTCTCGAAGACGAACAACTATGAAAAATGTATAAATCAAAGGAAAAATTCATGCATCGCTGAAATGAGCATTATGTTGGAAGAATAACTAAAATTTTGAGTTACGCTTTCTCTTCGATTGCTATTTTTTTTCTTCTTTTTTTTTATATCGTTTATTTTATAACTTTGACCAAAAGAGAAAAAAAAAAGGCAAAAAAAAACGAATAAAAATATACAAACTTCGATTGAGAATTGCTTACAAAGACGAAAACATACATGCAAACGATCTATTGGAAAAATAAATTTGAAGCTATTGCGATTAATAGCGATGTCAATGGCATCATATACCACCACATTCTATTGAAATGATTCAACATTATGTGTTTACTTTTCAATGTGATTCGAATGTATTTATATTTGTAACAATGACACATGTTGTATTCAATTCATTGTTCAACTCAAGATAAAACAATAAACCGCGTTCGTCCGTATTTTAAATGCAAAATATAAAATGAGAAAAATGGCTTTTCTAATGTACTGGAACGTTGGCGAAAATTTTGCTCATTTTCATGGTAATCAAGAAGTTTGGTGTGATGTTTTACACTTGTTGTAATAAATATTCTATAATTTCTACCGACGCAGGCAATCATGATAATAAATGCATATTTTCAAGTGATATAGCGTTGATGGTCCTGTGAAAATGCCAAGAAAATAACCAATGAAACACACACACACACACACACACACACACACACACACACCACACGTAAATGGCATTTGCAAGGTACGCAATTTTGTAAAAAGAAAAAAGAAAAATGAAAAACGAAATTCGACAAAAGCCGACAGCCATGTTCAACAAAACATATAGCACAAAGCATAAGAACAAAAACAATAATAATTCGCCTACGGATGGATGCCTTGGCCACTGAAATATTTCTAAATTACACTTCCTTGGATTGTTTTTCTCTCGTCGTAAAACTTAAACCGGTGTATTGTTGATTCTAAAGTAGGTAGGAATGTGTATGTGTTGCGACGCGCTAGGGAATTCCAGCCAATTGTGTGTAAATGTCTTTTTTTTAAAATGCAAAGAAAACGGTAAGCGCCCCAAAATCATCTTCATATGCTTATTCAAACAAAAATCTTATGTTTTGTGTCAAACTAAATAATAGGTTTTCATTTGCCTCTAACCAGAAATTGCCTGAACATACTTTATATTTCAGTTGTAAACGTTTTATCGTTCACACGCATTGATGCCACCACACACACACACACACACACACACACACACACATAGACACAAACCAAAGTAGAAATATACCATATTTTAAGGCCAACAGCCCAAGGTATACGACATTATTGTCGACGGCAACGGCAACGGCAACGGCAACGGCAACGACAACGACAACGATGATAGAGCATGAGAGAATAATTCACAAGAAAATTGATTAAGCCAATTTGGTGCGTGTGCGCGTGTTTATTGCGAGTTGGAAATGAAACAGGTTGCTATTTTCTATTCAACATTACCTAGCAAATACAAAATATGCAAAACTTGGCCTTAGCAACCACATTGAATGAACGAACGAATGAGATGGAATTAGTGTACAACATTTTGGGCGCCCACATATTTTCGCAAAAGTTGTGTATTAGATTGTCAAAAATAGAAATCGCACAAGAGGTTCCTAACAATCTTCATCAAATGTGCTCCGTTACTGGATCGAAATGGAGATGAGAATAATGATGAAGAGAGTAAAACATGAGAAGGGGACTACAATTTTGTGTATATATGTATAATATACCGGAATAAAACCGCACAAAGGCAGTGCCAACGACGCGAATAAACTTTTTGCATCGTGAGGATAATTTTTGATGGTTGACATTGTAACAACTTTGATGAATAATATGTCATTTAGATTTGCATACGCGCATTATAGAAATCAGGTAGTTATTTGTTGGTGACATTCAAAAAGTGTGGCGACATAATCGCACACATATACATACTCACTCCCTCTCACTCCCAATCCCTCTCTCTCTTGCTCTCTCTCTCTCGCTCTCTCTCTCTCTCTCGCTCTCTCTCTCTCTCGCTCTCTCTTTTTTTTTTCAGTGTGTCAATATGTACTATGTGGCTGATCCCGATGCCAACAGTGTTGTCTGGATGTGATTGTTGCAGGCAAGCAGTGGAAAAGCAATTTTCTTCGAGTTAAAATATCTCCATAATATCTAATGGAGAATGTTTCAGTGCGGTTTTACCTTTGGGAAATTAAGCGAATGTGATATCAAATCCGTACAATGCATGTTGATGACGTAAACGCACACGTCTAATAGGTCGAATGGTTATTTCTTTGGTTTTGTTATTGCGCTGTGTGGAAATAATCAAACGAAGGAAAGCGCAAGAAAAAAAAAAGAAAAAAAAAATTGCAAAGAGGGTCGGTTGGATCTCATTACATGGCCAACTATTCATACGGCAATTACTGGAATGGCACGATCATCGAAGGGAGAAATTGAAAACTTCTTTTTTTTTTCACTCTAGCCTTATTTTCACTGACTAAATGCTTCCATCTTCTTATCATGTACGTACAAATGAAAAAATGTGAGAAGATGATTTCAAAAAATTTCATAAATCTATATGAAATAAAATTAAATAATGAAAAAATTGGCAAAAATGGACGTTCTTATCAAATATTGCCATTAAAAGTGGAATTTATTTGAAAACCAAAATTGAAACCATTGAAACGGTCCATTTCGCTAATGTTAAAGCAACAACAGAAAAATGCATGAATCGCCGCACGTTTTATTTATAAACTTTCTATAACATTCATCCGTCGTTCAGACAATTTTCCATTTTTGACATTTGAAAAATTACACGCAAGTTGAATCGACACAGAACCGCATTTGCCTACTACAACTACATACAAAATACAAAACTTCTTTTTCACTTTATTCACAAATTTATTTTGAGTCAATTAAATATTCTGTAAAGTTTTCCATTTCTTTTAACATTTGAATTTTCCATGGTACCATCGGTGAAAGCACAATTTCACCGGAACGGATCTCTTCCATTTTTTTTTTTTTTTTTTTTTTTGGTTTTCGTAGTTAAGAAGTTTAAGTAATTCATTTCGCGTTACCTAAAAGAACCACACAAATTGAAAAGATGCCATCGACGATGACGATGACGATGATGGAACGACTGAACGAAGAATGAAAAAAAAAAAATTATACATTTCCATAGGAGAATAAAATCAAGAAGATGTAACGACGAAAGTAAAAAAAAAAAAAAAAATAAAATAAAAGCAATCGTGTGACTCTGTACTCTGTATACGGTGAATAGGAAGTTCACAAATGATTTAGATAAACAAAAGTTCGGTGTAATTAAATCATTATAAATACATACCCCGAATTACACCGATACATACAGAAAGAGAGAGACAGGGAGAGGGAGAAAGAAAGAGGAAGGGAGAGGGAAATGTACTTGACACTAAAGCACGGTAGCATCAGAACGAAGACGGATAATATAGATATATATAAGTCTGTTCTGTTGAATTTTACTCGTTTTAAGTTCGCGCTGAATTGTTCAATTTCTATTTTCTTCTTTTGGTTCGATGTTTAAATTTTCCCAACTCATCAGTAGGAGTAGCAGCAGCAGTGGCAATGGCAGTGGTAACTGTGATGCAGTATAAGCTCTTCTACATTTCCGCAAAATTCGGCAAACGCAGTTTCGGTAGATAAAACCAGTTTGATAATGAACTTTGAAATAAAACTCGGTTGGTTCGTTAAAAAGGTAAAAAAGTTTTATAATTGAATTGTTTTCTACAATTTTTTTTTTTCCTTTCGTTTTGCAATGCTTCCGAATGTGAATGTCGACGATACTTTGATTTTTGATGGTGGTTTTGCTCTTTTGCTACTTTTCTCACATTTCTCTACCTCTGGAACATCATCCCCATCTCTTCTGTTCTATCTCCTTTTCTGCCGGTTCTAAATCTTCACTTTGAACGAATATTTTGGCGAAAATATTTAATTGCAAGAGCCGGAACTTCGTATCATATACAGCAACATTTCTTCCATTACCTGATAACCAATCGGAAATGGTGCATTTTTGGCTTAAACATTTTCAGAAATTAATGGATTAATGATAAATCTATGTAATGGAGATATTTAACATTCCATTCTATCCGTAATGCCACAAAAATTCACTGAGTTTTGTCGATATTTGGTTTTCGTCCCTTTTCTCAAACCAAAAACATAATTGAGTTTGAAAAGATTCTTAACTATCTTAATCAATAGGAATTTCATTTCTTATTACAGTTTATATTTAAAAAAAAAAAAAAAGAAAAATTGAAAAAATCAATATTCACAGAAAGATGAACATTTGAAAAATTGATTGTTATTGAATGAATGCAAATTAAATGCAAAAATGGTCAATGCCACTTTTCATTTCTCTCTTCCCGACAACATTCAAATATATTAAGGTTCAATGAACCCACACAAATTATGTTTGACAATATAAATTAATTTGATACAATTCGATTGCTGTTTTGTTATAATTAAATTTAATGCTAGAATTCAAGCTTTTGATTATTGCCATTGCTTTTAGTCTTTAACGTCAGTGGTCATATATAGTTTTGATAAATCCAATATACATACATAGCTGCAGTCCTCTGTATCAAAATAACCGTTATTGAATGAGATCTTGCATAAAACGTGGTAATAAATACATTTTGTATCATTTCAATAAATAAACCAATGTGCGAAAGACGTTACTATGCAAAAATAATTTCCTTTTTTAGTCCGTATAAAACAATTGGCACATGTGTTTCGCACCTCTTATTTGATTTTTGTCATACAACGAGTCTCTTCTCTCTCTCTCTCTCTCTTTCTCTCTCTTTCTCTCTCTCTCTCTCTCTCTCCCTCTCTCTCTCTCTCTCTCTCTCTTCCTTTCTCTCTCTTTCTCTCTCTCTTTCTCTTCATCTTTTCCTCCCCTTTCTCTCTCGCTCTCGTTTTACGACTATTTCCTCTCAAAAATAGAGAGAAAAACTGAAAAAAAAAAATTTTACGGAAAGAGAATGTGAACATATTTATATTAAGCTTGATTTTAAGAAACATTCTTTTGTAGAAACTCTCTTTCGAATCATCTCTCGTACTTTATTTTCTCTTTTTGAGGTAAAAAAAACTTTGATGAAAGATTATCTTGTGACTTATCTCTTTATGACCAACGTAACACCCATACGTATTTTTCAAATCAAGGAAACGAGTGTTGAAATTCGTATAGAAAATCTATTCAATAAATAAATTCATAAACATTTCCGCTAATGGATTTTTTTCGACATATACACACATTATACATTTATATATATTCAGTAACAAGCGTAAAAGAACAATATTGCGAAATTGTGCAAAACAAAATTGAACAAATAAAGTTCTAAGATAACACACAAAAAATCTACAAAAAGAACTGCAAACAGATGAAAACATGCGAAAATGAATAAAAATACAGTTTGGACAAGTGTTCGCAACAAAATATTAAATTTATAATAGAGCAAATAATTGAATTGTGATTCAAGTGTTTTTCCATTATCGGATGATTATTTTTAGTTCTCATATGTGGGTATAAATATATGGACGAAAGCTGTTTTCTCTTAAGTAATCAATTTCTATTGGCGAAGGTAGTTTGCTTGGAAATTTGTTAGAATTTATTAGAAAACTTAAATAGAAATTTCTACTTGTAAATATATTTAGTTTGAATAAATTTGAAAAAAAAAAACTAAGATTCCAAGATGAAAGTGATTTTGCTATGGTTTTCATTGGCTGTCTGGTCAACCAAGGCTGGAGTTGAATGTCAAACGGTGCGTATTATAATTTCTATATTCTATTCAGTCAAAATATATGTCATTTGTCATTTTCGAATTATAATTTATTTTTGTAAAATTCAAAAATTCGCATCATTTTAGACTGCAAACGGTGTTGCAGCATTCTATTGGGCTGAAAAAGGCGATGGTATTTGCCAATTACCGACTGCCAATTATGCCGTTACAGATGCGATGCGCTTGGGTACACAGCCTGAATTAGGTTCAATGAAATGGAATAATAATATGTGCGGAAAAGTGCTTAATGTTGACTGTGGCAGAGGTGTTTCTGTTCCAACTGTTGTTGCACATACATGTGGCGATACATGTGGTATTCAATTGTTGGGTGAAGGTTGGCGAAAATTAACATTAAATCAATCTGAGATTGGTGTAAGCATATGCAAAGTTACATTAACAAATAAAAATGCGATAAGCGGCAATGCAAATCAATGTTACCATCGACCAAATTCACCAACTGACGATTTATATCATGCTGTTATTGGTTTGCTCAATACAGGAACTAAAAAGGTTAAAAATTGTACTGTAGCTGGTGTTGAAGGTGTTAACAATAACAGCATATGGTATCAATTTAATTTACCGAGTACTGGTAAAAAAACCCTTAACGATGATGCGGACGTTATTTTCACACTTGATGATGACAGTAAAGTTCAACTTAAACTAAAAGATTGCAAAAATGGACAAAAAGCTCAAGTCTTTGAATAAGCAAAAAAATGATTAATGGATTTAACAAATTGTATGTCATTGTTTCATTTGAGCAAAGCTAAAAAAAAAAGAAAATAAAAATACTTTAGAATTTTCAAAAGTTCAAAAAAATCACAAACGAAATCGGGTTTTCTATTGAAATTTTGGTAAAATTACTTTTGCCAATCATTTGAGCATGGCTTTAGTATGCGATTATTATGAATATTTAAAAACAGGTTGACCCACAATTTCAGGTGAGCATTTGCAAACACATATTTGCATTAAGACAAATGATAAATCTGCAAGACAAATAAAATAAGATTGAGAATGGAGAGAGAATTGAAATGAAATAAATGGGAAAAATGATGAAAAACTTCAAAACCAAAAAAAAACGAACGGGAACCAAACGGAATGCAAGTTTTTGGTGTTTAAAATGTTAAAACGGAAACGATTTATCGTTTTGTACACAAAATAAAGTGAACTTGCATATTCGTTCATTCGTATGAATGTGTTCGATTAAAAAAAAAAAAAAAAAAAAAAAAAAAATGATGTTGTTCACTCACTCGTATGCTTAATTCAATAAGGTATTGTGTCACCTTGAATAAAGCATAAATAACAATGCTTCATAGCTTTTGTCGGTTGTTTTGTATCCATTTTCTGTGGTTTTTACCATTTCAATCTAAATACGTTATGTTTTGTTGAAAAGGTATCATTCTGCACGTGCTACCGTATAAATTGTTCTCAATGCTCATTTAAATGCTCTTTAGATTGTAAGGGGAAGAGAGAAGGAAACAGAAAAAAAAAACTAAGAATAGAGAATAGATATGAACCTTTTGACCAATGGTTTATTTATATAATGTTAACAACTGGTTCTATTTTACATGCAAACTGATGTTAAATCGCTTGGAATGAGAAAATGAGGTCAAGTTTGTGATAAAATCATTCCATTGTACGAATGTTTCATATTTTATAAATGGTAACTTTTAACTACTGCTTTGACCCGCTATCAAAATTTATTAAATGTATGTATACGAGATTTGGTTGTAAGTTTGTTGCTAGTGTTTTTAAGTGAAAAACCTTTTTTCACATATGTTGTTGAAAGGAGCAATATCGCTCTATTGTTAGCTAAAATGAAGGTATATAAGAATGTTTTGTTGGCACTCACTTTTTGTTTGATTAATTTTATTTTAAGTGTTGAAAACAAGAATTTGATTTGTCCGATGAAGTTTGAGAAATTTGATGAGATGTTGAACGCATTTGACCCATGTATCGTATTTCACATTAACTAACACCTACCTGAAAATTCAATTTTATCTTGTATATTGAATACTTTTAACCTCTGACTCTTTGTATTATATGAACAATGAGAACATACTATCGTAAACGATAGTGTTTGCTGTGTGTAACGATGCTTGACATTAGAGCAAGTGTAAAAAAGACGAACCAGGCCATATCATCCGATTCGAATAATTAAAGTGCAAGGTGGTTAATGTGAATAGGAAACCATCTCTCATCCCCATCATCCTGAGCTCATGTTACGCTACATACACAAAATCAACATTGTAATAGACGTAAAAGCATCAACATTCAACACAACCTGACTGACACTTTCAATGTGCCAGCAATATAACAGACTATGTGTGTGATAACACATGGCACTCACTCACACACACACAAACATAAGACTAACATATAACAACTAGCAATAAACTTCACGCATAAGTTGATTTTTCGCAAATTCATTTCGGTTATTCTTTTTCATTAGGCAACCACATCAAAAACACATCGGTCGAATGTTGTACTCATGCTGGGCACTCAAAGTTTTCGGTTAACACCTGAAATTGAATTAAATGTACTGCTAATGGCCATAATGGTCGAAATGGTGAAACGGTATCGCAATATTGTGCAAAAAGGTTTCGTTGTTGATTGGGGCGAATTTTATTAGCGCCTCTCATTCTCTCAACTACATTTATATCTACTGAATGGTTGAACATTCCTATTTAGTACAAAATGGCACACACACACACACACACACATACATACGGGGGCACTCGTATATGAAAATATATCTACACAATATCCGCATACAACTGTGATTCAAAATCCAGATAGTAAGAGGTACACAGACCCAAATAGTGTTTACTATTTAATTATGTTTATGGTTTGGCATTTACCAGTTTCTGCATGTGTGGATTACTTTTGTACATTTCATTAGCGCACTATGATATCGAATCGTCTCATTTTCTATCGCTATCTTTGTTTTACACTGTACAAAATGAGAGAAGAACAAAAAAAAAAAAAAAAAAACAAAAAAGCGCTTGTACCAAAATGAAAACAAAACAAAAACCACTATTTTGTCGCTTTGTTTACGCTAGCACACAAAATAAACAGTCAAACCAAAAAGTAAAACAGTTAAGAAGTCTCATGCTGACTCAGGTTGACATGTCGATGGGAGAGTTACTTTAATCTCTGTCTCGCTGTATGTTTTTGTATTTGTTTGGTCGACTCTTATTTTTTTTTTTTTTTTTTTTTTTTTGTTGCTCTTTCTCTTCATACATTTGTAATTAACGTGTGAGTTTTCGACTTTTTGTGTTGGAAAATTGTGTTATTAGCCGCAATTAAAACCGCACTTCGTTTCGCACCAAAATAACATATGCGTTGCAGTGTTATTGCTACAAAATGTTGAAGAATTTTCAATGAATAATTTTGCACTTGTTTGTTT